>JALGBA010003919.1:0-135598 GCA_023970755.1 Azemiops feae | reverse complement strand
GGTCATTGGTGCTCTCTGAGCTTGGTTGCTTTCTTGAAGACGTTTCATTATCCAACTAGGGAACATTATCAGTGCTAGAAGAGAGTGGGGCTTGCAGAGAGGAGGAGGAGGAGGAGGACTGAGGGGGTCACTGGTGCTCTCTGAGTTTGGTTGTTTTCTTGCAGACAATTCATGACCCAATTAGGGAACATTATCAGTGCTAGAAGGAGTGAGGTTTGCTCTCTGATTATATATGAGTGCTTGTCCTGTTAATGTTGGTGAGAGTGTTCCTGGTGGTTTCTTCATTAAGCTGTGGTTTGTTGTTTGATTGTTTGTCTGAGTTGGTAGTTCCTTGACTGGGATATTGATTACAGCTTGGGAGTTGGTCTAGTAGTTGATCTATTAGCAGATTAATACTAGGCCCACAATTAAGGAGTGTACAATACCACAATCAAGGAACTACCAACTCAGACAAAGAATCAAGCAGTAAACAATGATGATGTTACCTCGTTGGGTAATAAAATGTCTGCAAAACCAAGCTCAGAGAACACTAAGGACCCCACAATTGTCTTCCTCCTCCTCCTCCTCCTCCTCCTCCTCACCACCACCACAAACCCCACTCCCTTCTAGCACTGATGGTGTTACCTAGTTTGGGTCATGAAACGTCTGCAAGCAAATAACCAAGCTCAGAGAGCATCAAAGACTTCACTCTCCTCCTCCTCCTCCTCTTCCTCCTCCTATCCACAAACCCCACTCCCTTCTAGCATTGATGATGTTACCTGGTTGGGTAATGCGACGTCTGCAAGAAAACAAGCAAGCTCAGAGAGCAGCAAGGTCCCCACAAAGCTGGAGATAAATGCCAAATGATAACACTGGAAAAACAGTGGAAAAATGTGCCAATGAAAGTGTTCTCCAGTTTGAGCCATCATGGACCCTGGATGGTCCTGGAGAAGAAGCCCTCAATGCCAGAAGAATTAGAGCAGGGGTCTTCAAACTTGGCCCTTTTATGACTTGTGGACTTCAACCCCCAGAATTCCTCAGCCAGGCACGCTGGCTGTGGAATTCTGGGAGTTGAAGTCCACAAGTCATAAAAGGGCCAAGTTGGAAGACCCCTGAATTAGCGTATGAGCTGCTTCCAGGCAAAAGCTTGTCCTGTGACACAAGAGTAAAATCCTCCTGCTTGAGCAGGGGGGCTGGACTAGAAGACCTCCAAGGTCCCTTCCAACTGTATTCTATTCTATATCACAGCAGGTCTGCAAAAATCCAGACGACCACTAGACGGTGACCGATGTAGCTCTTTGGTGTCATCCAGTTGTCCAAATTTTTACAACCCAGTTGTGGGAAGTCAGCCCCCCCAGAGAAGGAAATATTAAAAGGGCAGAAAAATATATTTCCTCAAAGGATCTTAAAGAGGCAGAAAAGCATGCCCAGTTTTTCTTAATAGCCCCAAGTCTCCCTCCCCCAAGCAGAAACCAGCTCTATAGAAATGCAGATGCAGACCATTCAGGAAGGTTGGAGCCCCCCAGCTAGAAGATTAAGAAGAAAAAGACACCTAAAATCTACATACCCCACCCAAACTCTAAGACAGGACTTAATAGGATTAACCCACAGATGCCAAAGGGACACAGGTCAAAATACATGACACAGGAAATACAAAGCCTCAAACAGGAACAGGAAACAACCTCAAGAGCCCCAGGGGGTATAAAACCCCACTCCCTACATGTGCTCACTCTCTTTTCTTCCAGAGCCATCTTTCTGTCTGGCTCTCCTCTTCAATAAACTACAACCTTCTTTCTAAAGCAGTCGCCATGTTGTTTATTCCCGGCTTGGACTGGTCTCTGATGAAGATTTTTCCTTCAACCCAGTCTTAGTATTTCTGGGCGACTTGCATAAAGTTAAAGACGTTGGCTTTAAAAACCACGCTTTGTGCCTTTAAAGCAAAATCATAATTACAGCCTTAAAAGTGACTCGGCGATCGAATCCAGGCCAATAAGAGGGAGAAAATCAAATTTCAGGTTTCAACAGGATGGCTTTCTGCGGAAACAAATTGAAAGTATGTGCGTTCAACTTGCATTGTTTCATTTGAAAGCCTCTTCACTTCCCACCTTTTAGGAAAGTAAACCAAGAGAGTGGGTTAACATCGGTCAAAGGGAATGTTGCTCTAGGCAACAACTTTCGCATCCTGACCACAACTCTTGGTTTTTTTTTCTTCTCCCTACAGTGGTTCCACAAGGTTTCAAGTGTTATCTTACCTTTCCAAATTAGCAAACATTAGCAAGTAATGGAGCAAAATCTATATCTGGCTTCCTTACTGTATTAAGTCACCATTAAATGTCTTTGCTAGTTATTTGGCCTGTGCCACAGACAAAACCGTTTGCAAATCATGCCTTCTGGTTTATCTTTTTAAAATTATTTTCTTATTATTTTTATTTCATTATTTTTTAAATCTTTTTTATTTTTTTTAATTATCCCCCCCCCCCCGGATGATGGACCTATATATTGCACAGATCAGAAGAAAGACTGAGAAAATATAGACTCCTCACATCCTAGAAAGACTTGGAAGGGACCTTGGAGGTCTTCTACTCAACGTCCTGCTCAAGCAGGATTCTCTATACCATTTTAGACAAATGGTTGTCCAATCTCTTGTTAAAAACCTCCAGTGATGGAGCATCCACAACTTCTGAAAGCAAGCTATTCCACTGGTTGATTGTTCTCAGGAAGTTTCTCCTTAGTTCTAGGTTGCTTCTCTCCTTGATGAGTTTCCATCCGTTGCTTCTTGTCCTGCCTTCAGGCGCCTTAGAGAATAGCTTGACTCCCTCTTCTTTGTGACAGCCCCTCAAATACTGGAATACTGCTATTATGTCACTCGTAATCCTTCTTTTCATTAAATCAGACATACCCATTATTGATCTTATCAATATCGTTTTTTTAAGTGAGGTCTCCAGAAGTGGACATGTTTGGACACGGTATATGGACATTTCAATAGAATAGAATAGAATAGAATAGAATAGAATAGAATAGAATAGAATAGAATAGAATAGAATAGAATAGAATAGAATAGAATAGAATAGAATAGAATAGAATAGAATAGAATAGAATAGAATAGAATAGAATAATAATATAAAACAGGACAGAACAGGACAGAACAGGACAGGACAGGACAGGATAAGATAGAATAACAGAGTTGGAAGGGACCTTGGAGGTCTTCTAGTCCAACCTCTTGCCCAAGCAGGAGGCCCTACACCATTTCTGACAGATGGTTGTTCAGTATCTTCTTGAAAGCTTCCAATGATGAAGCTCCTGCAACTTCTGAAGGCTATCTGTTCCATTGGTGGAGTGTTCTCACTGTCAGAAAAAAATCCCCTTATTTCTAAGTTGAAATGTAGAGGATTAGATAAGAATTTTGCTTTCTAGATTTTGAACGATGCCCATGAAGTTCTCTCTCTCTCTCTCTCTCTCTCTCTCTCTCTCTCTCTCTCCCCCCCAAGGAGAGCTGAGGAATGTGCAAATGACACACCTCCCCACCACATCTTCAAGCTCTGGTGTCTTTTTCCAACAGTCTCCCGCCAGCAGCTGAGACCCCGTAGAGAGATCGATTCAGGAGCATCCATACCTGGATCAATAACACTGACTTGTCTACCAGTTGCCCAGGCCAGCAGGAATCAGCGGCCATGAGTGGGAGACACGTTCTGCTTTCTCCTCCTCTGTGCTGTCTGCAGAAGTGTAAATAGCTCTGCCTCATTCCTCAGGTGCCTCGTCAAATGTCCAAGGGTGTAGCTGAGAATGCTATCTGACACCTCAAGGGATGACTTGGCATTAAGCAAGGGAGAAAGTCTCAGGTTTCAAGATCACCTTGTAGCTGCGAGAATAGCAGCCAAATAAAAAATAAAAAAATCAGTATTATCTTGTTGAAGGAAAAATCTTCATCAGGGTTCCGTCCAAAGCCGGGAATAAACAACATGGCGACTGCTTTAGAAAGAAGGTTGTAGTTTATTGAAGAGGAGAGCCAGACAGGAAGATGGCTCTGGCAGAAAAGAGAGGGGGGGAAAGGGGGGCTGAGCACATGTAGGGAGTGGGTTTTTATACCCTCTGGAGCCTTTTGTTTGGAGTTGTTTCCTGTTCCTGTTTTGAGGCTTTGTATTTCCTGTGTCATGTATTTTGACCTGTGTCCCTTTGGCATCTGTGAGTTAATCCTATTATGTCCTAGAGTTTGGGTGGGGTATGTAGATTTTAGGTGTCTTTGTCTTCCTAAGCTTCTAGCTGGAGGGCTCCAACCTTCCTGAATGGATTGTCACATCTGCATTTCTATAGAGCTGGTTTCTGCTTGGGGGAGGGAGGCTTGGGGCTATTAAGAAAAACTGGGCATGCTTTTCTGCCTCTTTAAGATCCTTTGAGGAAATGTATTTTTCTGCCCTTTTAATATTTCCTTCTCTGGGGGGCTGACTTCCCACATTCTCAACCCACTGGCTGGAGGGCTCCAGAGAGGGGGAAGAAGAAAGAAAGAACCCCTGGCTTTCTCTCACCCTGGACAGCTGTGCTTGCTTTTTTTTCTTCCTTTTTTTTCTTTTTTAAAGCATTTTCACAAAGTAAACGCTCGGCCTGAGTTTGCCTGAATGGACCCAGCAGGTAGCTTTGTCAGCTGAAGGAATTATTACCTTGCTGCTTTTGCTGTCAGTTTGGCCAACGGGAGAATCTGCAAGCAGCCCTGGGCTTGGTCCAAATTAAGGACGCTTAATGAAAATGGACAGGTGGTTTTTTTCTGTTCTTGTTTTTTTTTTTGTTCTTTTTGTTTTTTAGGGATTTTCAATACAAGATTGAGCTGCACCCGGAAACGAAACTAATAGAAGAGAATATTTGTAGCTCAGCGGTGAACTGTGGGGATCTTGGTGCTCTTTGAGTTTGGTTGTTTTCTTGCAGACGTTTCATGACCCAACTAGGTAACATCATCAGTTCTAGAAGGGAGAGGGGTTTGCAGAGAGGAGAGGAGAGGAGAGGAGAGGAGAGGAGAGGAGAGGAGAGGTGGAGGAGGAGGAGGAGGAGGAGGAGGAGGACTGTGGGGTCCTTGGTGCTCTCTGAGCTTGGTTGTTTTCTTGTAAACATTTCATGACACAAGTAGGTAATCTCATCAGTGCTAGTAGGATGTGGGATTTTCAGGGAGGAGGAGGAGGTGGAGAAGGAGGAGGACTGTGGGGTCCTTGGTGCTCTCTGAGCTTGGTTGTTTTCTTGCAGATGTTTCATGATTCAACTAGGTAATCTCATCAGTGGTAGTAGGATGTGGGATTTGCAGGAGGAGGAGGAGGAGTAGTACAGTGATGATGACAGCTATGGAAAAAGAGAAGGAGGAGCAGGAAGATAACTATTGGGTCCTTGGAGCTGTCTAAATTTGGTTATTTTCTTGCAGACGTTTCATGACCCAACAAGGTAACATCATCAGTGCTAGAAAGGACTTTATATAAAGTGAGAGCAAACCCCACTCACCTTTTCTAGCACTGATAATATTACCAGCCGTTCTTTGTATATTTTTGCCTCCAGCCCCCTAATCATTCTGGTTGTTCTTCTCTGAACACTTTCTGGAGTCTTAACATCTTTTTTGTATTGTGGTGACCAAAACTGGATGCAGCATTCCAAGTGTGGCCTTACTAAGGCTTTGTAAAGTGGTACTAGAACGTCACTTGATCTTGATTCTATCCCTCTGTTAATGCAGCCTAGGATTGCATTGGCTTTTTTGGCTGCTGCTGCACACGGCTGGCTCACGTTTAAGTGATTGTCCACTAGGACTCCGAGGTCCCGCTCCCAGTTACTGGCATTAAGCCACGTTTCACCCGGTCCATACCTATATAGTTGGTTTTCTGAAAGAAAACAAGTGAAGTTTTTCCCCCTTTTCTTCTCCAATTTCTTCAATTCCCCACCGTGATGCAAGACTTGGGAAGAACAAAATAATGACTGAATCCATAGAATAATATTATCGCAGCTGGGTAGAGATGGATCCATATTTTGCTACTACTAATTATGATTTTAAAAGACTCTTCAGGTAACAGGCTGAGAGCGGAATCAACTCAGAGAGAGAGAAGCAAAGTTTAAGCAAAGTTTGAACACCCGTCATTTAGGAAGGTCCTCTGTATGAAACAGGGTCATCTAGGTGGATCCATGAGACTTGTCTTCTCCATTGCTGGGCCTGCCCTATGGAACAGCCTCTCCTCCTTGGGATCCAGAAGGCCTGTGTCAACATCCACTTGAGGATCCAAATAAATGACCAGGTTCATTCCGTTTCCGAAAATATTACTGTTTATTGAATATATGGCATGGTACTGTTGAAGCATAGAATTAAACAATAGTCTCTTCGCCCAAGCCCCTGCCCTCTCACTTAGTCCCTGTAAACAATTTCACTTTGATATGGGAACCGTCTGCTTCTCTTCCACACCTGCTGCAGTGTCCTTGGAAAGATTTCAGGCTCTCACGGTCTTCACCGGAATCAAAAGGCTTTCATTTTTCCATCTAAAGACTTCTAAAGCAACACCTAATTCTTGCCATTCTAATGGCAAGTCAAAACGAAGAGGCACGTAGCTGCCAAACTTTCATTCTTGACAGCCTGATCCTCTTGGCCTCCCAGAAGATCATGAAGACCCAGCTGATGCCCAACAAGTGATGCCCAAACTTGTGATCTGGAATCCTCTACGAGCCTCATCCTAACATATGCCTTTGTTACCATAGTTGTGATTATTTTTAACTTTCTTTTTGCTCTTATAAGGGTTTTATATCGATGCCTGGAGTCATGTGCTTAAGATGGGTAGTCAAATGAATGAATGAATGAATGAATGAATGAATGAATGAATGAATGAATGAATGAATGAATGAATGAATGAATGAATGAATGAATGAATGAATGATATAATTGGAAGGGACTTTGGAGGTCTTCTAGTCCAACTCCCTGCTCAGGCAGGAAACCCTATACCATTTCAGACAAGTGGCTGCCCAGTCTCTTCTTAAAATTTTGGAGCATTCACAATTGTTCTGTCAGGAAATTTCTCCTTAGCAGTGCTCCAATATTTGAGGGGCTGCCGCAAAGAAGAGGGGGTCAAATTATTCTCCAAAGCACCAGAGAGCAGGACAAGAAACAATGGATGGAAACTAATCAAGGAGAGAAGCAACCTAGAACTAAGGAGAAACTTCCTGACAGTTAGAACAATTAACCAGTGGAACAACCTGCCTCCAGAAGCGGTGAATGCTCCAACACTGGAAGTTTTTAAGAAGAGACTGGACAGCCATTTGTCCGAAATGGTATAGGATGTCCTGCTTGAGCAGGGGGATGGACTAGAAGACCTCCAAGGTCCCATCCAACTCTATTCTATTCCAATTCACTCTCAGGGACATTCCCTATCTAGCATAGGACTAACCCTAGGATAGCAGAATTGATTGTTATTTTTGTTTGGGGAAAACGGAGTCCACCTAAACAATTTCTTTTCTGATTCACTTATCAGGTCCTGGTTTAAAATTAGCCATGCAGGTTTGCATGCAATCCATCACCTGCGTTATGCTTTTTAATTCTTTCCCTCCTGGACTCTTTGTTGGATAATCTGGGAATTACAGTGTCTGAAATATTGACTGAAGCATTTTGAGTTATTACACTAGGCTTATCATGACATTCACTCAGTCTGGATTTAATACCTTGCACTGCCCTTTCGGTGAGGGTGGGTGTATATCTCTATATATTAGCAGATGCTGATGAACACCATCAATTGCTAAAAGATGGCCGTGTTCTCTTCGAATTGGCTTAATTGCAAATGTTAGATTTTCCCAACTAGCTTGCCTATTAAGTTCCACAGCCATCTGAATTTGCCTTCACTATCTGGAGACCCTTCTGTGAACGAGGAATACAAGATTCATCATCCACAGCTAGGACCTTCCAGTAGTCCTCAACGTATGACCACAATTGAGCAAGATTCAAAGATTCCATGAATCTGAGATTCAAAGATTCCATGAATCTGAGATTCAAAGATTCCATGAATCTGAGATTCAAAGATTCCATGAATCTAAGATTCAAAGGTTCTAAGATTCTAAGATTCCATGAGCCTAAGATTCTAAGATTCTATGAATCTAAGATTCTAAGATTCCATGAATCTAAGACTCCATGAATGTAAGATTCAAAGATTCCATGAATCTGCGATTCAAAGATTCCATGAATCTGAGATTCAAAGATTCCATGAATCTGAGATTCAAAGATTCCATGAATCTGAGATTCAAAGATTCCATGAATCTAAGATTCAAAGGTTCTAAGGTTCTAAGATTCCATGAGCCTAAGATTCTAAGATTCTATGAATCTAAGATTCTAAGATTCCATGAATCTAAGACTCCATGAATGTAAGATTCTAAGATTCCATGAATCCAAGATTCTAAGATTCCATGAATCTAAGATTCTAAGATTCCATGAATCTAAGATTCCATGAATCTAAGATTCCATGAATCTAAGCGTTATGTCCTGGGCCTTGCTGAGTCATTCAGCAAGGCTCAGGAACTCTGCAGATGGCTGCAGAGACCCGGGCAGACCACATGTCTGCCCGGGACCCAGACAGGCTGTCTCCAGCCTCACGTGCATGCGCGAGGCGGGAGAATAGCCTGCGATCATTGGTTGAGCATCCCCTTGCAAGGGGAGTATAAAAGGGCTTGTTGCCATTGTTCGCTTGCTTCTGTTCAGTGAATGTACCAAATAAAGAAACATCTTTTGGACCAACTGCCTCATCTCCATGTCTGCTGTGTGAACAGAACACTAAGATTCAAAGATTCCATGAATCTGAGATTCAAAGATTCCATGAATCTGAGATTCAAAGATTCCATGAATCTGAGATTCAAAGATTCCATGAATCTGAGATTCAAACATTCCATGAATCTGAGATTCAAAGATTCCATGAATCTAAGACTCTAAGATTCTAAGGGGCTGAAAATAAAAGAAGCAACATGTGACTTTTACCTGGAGAAGATCGGACTATTGAGACATCTCCTGGCCATCGTCCAGGGTCCTCTTCTTGATTTACAACTTTGCCATTAACGAGTCAGAAGCTTCAGGAAGGAAAGGCTTTCTGGACCCTTCTGCCTTCCCTGCCTTTGCCTGCAGGCACGATGCTATAAATGAAGTGAGCATATGTCAATGAGAGAAAAAACGGCTATTGATTCGAAGATAATAGGTAACGTGAAACCTGAGCAGTGAAGCAGAAAATAGAATGTTGCATCTTTACCTCTGGGTTTTTGGAATCCACGGACTCGTGGCTGGAGAGATGTTCCTCAGAGATATAGATCAAGGCAAAGGAAGCTGGAGGACATGAGTTGCAAAGGAAGATCAAGTGGCAAATAAACCGCAGTATCCACTGCATCAAAGGTGCTTTTTTAAAAAAGGCAACTGGACTATTTTGTTGTTGTTGTTGTTGTTGTTGTTGTTGTTGTTGTTTGAGGAAGACATTTCGCTTCTTATCCAAGAAGCTTTTTTCAGTTCTTCGGTTAGAACTGAAAAACGAATGAAGGCAAAGACAGATGTCCCAAGATAATGTTGCCAAATCCCATCTGGGTTGTTCACCGGGACCAGCTTTTGGACTCGTGCTGGAGCCAATCCTGAGGGGAATTCTCTCTAGCAGACACTTTTTCTTTCTGCTAGAGAGAAGTTCCCTCAAGATGGGCCCCGGCATGAGTCTGAAAGCTGAGAAGTCAAAACCTCTAGTCCCGGTGACCGGCCCAGATTGGATCTTGCAGAACTGAAGAAGCTTCTTGGATGACAAGCGAAAGGTCTTCGAAGAAAGAAAAAAAAAGCAAAGAAAGTCCAACTGTCTTTTTCAAAAAGCACCTTTGGGACAACCGTGTCCTGGATGACTCCATAATCAGTATCCACTGTAGTTAAATCCGTGTGTTCTGGAATCCGGGTGATTTACTGTACTTGAGGGGAATGTGGAACATATGGGATTAAACTAACCAGGAAAATCAGAACTGTGCAGGCAACGTTTATCTGTGACAATCTATGAAATCAAAAGTCTGACTTGAAGAACCAAGGTGGGAAAAGGATTAAGCCTTTTGAAAGCTAACCCTCAGTCCTTCATAAAAAAAATAAATTGCTTTCTAATAAATGAAGATCAGGTATTGCTTCCTAACTAATTCCTAATTGCTTCCTAACAGAACTATGAACCAATGGAAGTTGCCTTCAGAAGTTGTGGGTGCTTCATCACTGGAGGTTTTTAAGAAGAGATTGGACAACCATTTGTCTGAACTGATATAGGGTCTCCTGCTTGAGCAGGGGGTTGAAGACCTCCAAGGTCCCTTCCAACACTGCTATTCTGTTCTGTTATTCTGGTTTTTTTTGTATGTGGCTCCTGATCAATTACGATTGTCCAAAATGGTGTAGAGTCTCCTGCTTGAGCAGGGGGTTGGACTAGAAGACCTCCAAGGTCCCTTCCAAAGTCCCTTCCAAGCTCTCTTCCCTTCCATTGATTGATTGATTTTGAAAACAGAACCTTGGCTAGAATCTTCCCCAATTCATATCTGAGGAGACAGGATGCATCAGAGTCATAGATTAGAGCAGGGGTGTCAAACTCGAAGGTCATGTGACGTGTCGCGACGTATCCCGACTTTCCCCCCATTGCCGACAATGGGGTGGGTGCGGTTTCGCCGTGATGCATCCGGCCCGCGGGCTGGCAGTTTGAAACCCCTGGATTAGAGTGTTCCTGATGACTGGAATCTCAAAAGAATTTGAGGTCTCGATCCAAGCCGGGATTGTGCAAGAACAAATCAGAATGAAATCCATACGTGCTGTTTGAAAGGGAAGACGTTCATTCAAGAGACAGCCCTTGAAGGTAGCTACAACGTGGAGTAGAGAGATTGTTAGTATTTATAGGTTTTATGGCTGTGAAAGTTGGACCGTAAGAAAGGCTGAGCGCCAAAGAATTGAGGCCTTTGAACTATGGTGCTGGAGAAGACTCCTGCGAGTCCCCTGGACTGCAAGGCGATCAAACCGGTCAGTCCTGGAGGAGATCAACCCCGACTGCTCTTTAGAAGGCCAGATCCTGAAGTTGAAACTCAAGTACTTTGGCCACCTAAGGAGAAGGAAGGACTCACTGGAGAAGAGCCTAATGCTGGGAAAGATTGAGGGCAATAGGAGAAGGGGACGACAGAGAATGAGGTGGCTGGATGGAGTCACTGAAGCAGTAGGCGTGAGCTTAAATGGACTCTAGAAGACGGTAGAGGACAGGAAGGCCTGGAGGAACGTTGTCCATGGGGTTGCGATGGGTCGGACATGACTTCGCAACTAACAACAACAAAAGTGGTCCTTTTGCAGAGTGTGAGTGCGTGCATGATTGCACCCTCTGCAATGTTTAATTTAGTGGACCTGCAGCTGTGTCGGAAATGTTCTTACCTTACTTTGCGGAGTGTGTAGATCTTTCCCCTTTGAGGTGTGCTGGCTGTGTTTGCCACCTCTTTGTACCTAGACAGAGAAACTCTTTATTGTGAAATGGATTTTCCCTGCTATTATTTATGCAAGTTAGTTACTTTACCCTGGTCACTAATTACCAGAGGGGGAAATGGATTACTGATCATTGCAACAGAGTTTTCAAGTTTTAGTTATTTGTGGGTCATGTTAATGGCAAAAAGGAAAACACACCCACAGGATCGAACTCCTGGTAGTGAGCAGAGTCAGCCTATAATTCTGCATTTTAACCACTGTGTCACCACGCTCCTTCCTTCCTTCCTTCCTTCCTTCCTTCCTTCCTTCCTTCCTTCCTTCCTTCCTTCCTTCCTTCACAATAGCACGTAGACTTATATACCATTTCACAGCGCTTTACAGCCCTCTCTAAGCAGTTTACAGAGTCAGCATGCTGCCCCCCAACAATCTGAGTCCTCATTTTACTCACCTTGGAAGGATGGAAAGCTAAATCAAGCTGAGGAAGGAAGGAAGGAAGGAAGGAAGGAAGGAAGGAAGGAAGGAAGGAAGGAAGGGAGGGAGGGAGAGAGAGAGAGAGAAAGAAAGAAAGAAAGAAAGAAAGAAAGAAAGAAAGAAAGAAAGAAAGAAAGAAAGAAAGAAAGAAAGAAAGAAAGAAAGAAAGAAAGAAAGAAAGAAAGAAAGAAAGAAAGAAAGAAAGAGGCAGAGTTTCAAATTTAGACTTACATTTAAGATCCAACTTGCAGACACAAAGGAGAAAGGCTTTGTGCTAGAATGTCGAAAGCAGGAAGCCAACATGCTTTTGACAAAACTAAAGCCAGCGCAACACAACCAAACATTTCATATACCTATATTTTTCCAAGAAATGTAACACATATTCATGTAACCATTTGTCACTAAAGCACCTATTAATTAAATCCCAACGTGCTCCTTAATAATATGCTGGGGAGAAAGAAGTGAGGAACCAGTGCTCTTGCACACATACAAAAGCTGTCTAATTAAGCCTTAATTAAATACGATCCTCAATAGCTTAGCAGGAATTCTCTTCTGCTGAGGCACAGGCCTGTTCCAGACGGTATAATGAAACGCTTAACCGTGATTTACTAACACCGGAAATTTTTCCACTGGTACGTCCCTCTGATGCTTCGTAGGAGACCAAACAGAAAGGACGAAAATCGCTCGGATTCCAATCACAATGAAAAGAAATTAATGAGTGCTTGCTAGAGAATATAATTATAGAATAACAAAGGACTCGGAGGAAGAGCCAAAAATAAAAAATAAAAATTCACACAAAGGATCAGGCAGAATCGCCTGGCTTGCAAAGAACCCTCGTTTGGTTTCAAACTGAATTTTCGGACAATGTTCACCAGTTTGAGATTGTCCTTCTAGATCAGGGGTCTCCAACCTTGGCGATTTTAAGGCTTCTGGACTTCATGTCCCAGCATTCCTCAGCCTGCCATGCTGGCTGGGGAATTCTGGGAGTTGAAGTCCACCAGTCTTCAAGTGGCCAAGGTTGGAGGGCCTGGCTGAGGAATTCTGGGAGTTGAAGTCCACAAGTCTTCAGGTTGCCAAGGTTGGAGGCCCTGGCTGAGGAATTCTGGGAGTTGAAGAACACAAGTCTTCAACTGGCCAAGGTTGGGGGCCCTGGCTGAGGAATTCTGGGAGTTGAAGTCCACCAATCTTCAAGTGGCCAAGGTTGGAGGCCCTGGCTGAGGAATTCTGGGAGTTGAAGTCCACCAATCTTCAAGGTGCCAAGGTTGGAGGCCCTGGCTGAGGAATTCTGGGAGTTGAAGTCCACCAATCTTCAAGGTGCCAAGGTTGGAGGCCCTGGCTGAGGAATTCTGGGAGTTGAAGTCCACAAGTCTTCAGGTTGCCAAGGTTGGAGGCCCTGGCTGAGGAATTCTGGGAGTTGGTCCACAAGTCTTCAGGTTGCCAAGGTTGGAGGCCCTGGCTGAGGAATTCTGGGAGTTGAAGTCCACCAGTCTTCAAGTAGCCAAGGTCAGAGGCCCCTGGTCTAGACAACATAACTGAGCATTGTGGGAATGGGAGAATGGCAGTGTTTGGAAAGGCTGTTTCTGAGCCTTTGGGTCCCCAAAGGTGCCTTTGCATGCCGGTGGGTTACAAGGCCCATAATTCCTTACAGAGGATCCTGGGAACACTAGTACAGGTAGTCCTCAACTTACCACCATATATTTAGTGACCATTCGAAGTTACAATGGCACTGAAAAAAGTAACTTATGGTTGTTTTTCACACTGCTGACCGTTGAGGCACCCTGGGGTCATGGGAGCCCCTTTTGTGAGCTTCTGACAAGCAAAATCAATGGTGAAGCCAGAGTCACTTAACCACTGTGTTACGAACTTACAGTTTGTTGGCAGGACACCAGGCTGGGGATGGACACTTGAGAAATATTTCCCATTAAAAATACAACAGGTCCCTCTACTGTTGCTTTCCTACAGGCATTTTCAGAAAAGATCCTTTTTATATCTATATATCTAATCTATATGTCTATATCTATATATACACAAAGAAAGAAAGAAAGAAGGAAGGAAGGAAGG
Organism: Azemiops feae; assembly: GCA_023970755.1. NCBI lineage: Eukaryota > Metazoa > Chordata > Lepidosauria > Squamata > Viperidae > Azemiops > Azemiops feae. Next base: position 121,650 of record JALGBA010003919.1, on the reverse strand, counting down.
AAGGAAGGAAGGAAGGAAGGAAGGAAGGAAGGAAGGAAGGAAGGAAGGAAGGAAGGAAGGAAGGAAGGAAGGAAGGAAGGAAGGGAAGGAAGGAAAGGAAGGAAGGGAAGGAAGAAAGGGAAAGGAAGGAAGGAAGGAAGGAAATGTATGGTTGAAAGGGAAAGGGAGGGAGGGAGGGAGGAAGGAAGGAAGGAAGGAAGGAAGGCAGAAGGAAGGGAGGGAGGGAGGGAGGAAATGTATGGTTGAGAGGGGAAGGGAGGGAGGGAGGAAGAAAAGGAAGGAAGGAAGGAAGGAAGGAAGGAAGGAAGGAAGGAAGGAAGGAAGGAAGGAAATGTATGGTTGAGAGGGAAAGGGAGGAAGGGAGGAAGGAAGGAAGGAAGGAAGGAAGGAAGGAAGGAAGGAAGGAAGGAAGGAAGGAAGGAAGGAAGGAAGGAAGGAAGGAAATTTTCTGAATGTACCTAGTACATTCAGTATTAGCACTTCACAATGTGAATATAAGGATTACCAGAAACTTTCCTTCTGGGTCTAATGGAACAAGATTTAGAAAAAAAATTGGAACTCTGATCTTATGTATGTTGACGGCAGCAAGACTGCTCTACAGACAAAAATGGAAGGATGTTTCGATTTCCACCATGGACGAATGGCTACAAAAGCTGACGGAATTAGCAGAGATGATTAAATTGACAGTTTTGATCCAAGAAAAGAATGTAAGCACTTTTGTTTCTACTTGGAAACCGCTTCTGGACTTTGTGTTTGAAGTGGGGGGAAAAATGATACTTTGATTTGGGGTTTTACTGATTAGACTGATTTGTTGATATAAAAATGGCTAGTTTATACCACTATAGAAATGCAACAAGTTGAGGTTGGATGTTAAGATCATGTGAAGGGTTAATACCACTCTACAAGGCCTTGGTAAGGCCACACTTGGAATCCTGCATCCAGTTCTGGTCACCACGATGTAAAAAAGATGTTGAGACTCTAGAAGGAGTGCAGAGAAGAGCAACAAAGATGATCAGGGGACTGGAGGCTAAAACATACAAGGAAAGGCTGCTGGAATTGGGTACGTTTAGTTTAATGAAGAGAAGGACGAGGGGGGACATGATAGCAGCGTTCCAATATCTCAGGGGCTGCCACAAAGAAGAGGGAGTCAAGCTATTCTCCAAAGCGCCTGAAGGCAGGACGAGAAGCAACGGATGGAAACTAATCAAGGAGAGAAGCAACCTAGAACTAAGGAGAAACTTCCTGACAGTTAGAACAATTAATCAGTGGAACAACCTGCCTCCAGAAGCGGTGAATGCTCCAACACTGGAGGTTTTTAAGGAGAGACTGGACAGCCATTTGTCTGAAATGGTATAGGGTTTCCTGCCTGAACAGGGAGTTGGACTAGATGACCTCCAAGGTCCCATCCAACTTTATTACTATTATTGGCTGGTGCCAATTTGGCGCCAATTACTATTATCATTATCATTATATTATTATTATTATTATAATATAATGACTGGACAGCCATTTGTCTGAAATGGTATAGGGTTTCCTGCCTGAGCAGGGGGTTGGACTAGATGACCTCCAAAGTCCCTTCCAACTTTATTATTATTATTATTATTATTATTATTATTATTATTATTATTATTATTATTATTATTATTATTATTATTATTATTATTATTGTTGTTGTTGTTGTTGTTGTTGTTGTTGTTGTTGTTTGTTGTTGTTGTTGTTGTTGTTGTTGTTGTTATTATATTCCTTATTTTACTGCAAGAGAGAGAGTCGGAGGTCAACGCCTGTTTTATTTCTTTTTCCCTCCTCTTCCGCGCTTCTCTTTTCCCCTTTCCCCTACCTTTGTTCCCTATTGTTTGCTTTTGTGTTCTCTTATTTTATGTTACAACGAAATAAAAACTGAAATTACGATGATGTGATCTACAGTTTGACGTGGGACCCTGCAGTCGCCCTGAGGGGAGGATGTTAGGCCCCATTTACGCAGTGAATCCAAGCTGGCGCCGTAGGAGGCGCAAAACCTATTCAGGATTGTCCACTGCTGGCAACGGATCACACTCCGATATTTGTGAGAATGGATTTCTGCACCAAGAGAAACAAGGCTGGGTGTGAAAAGAAGAAGTCCCTGCTGTGAAGTCTTGGGAGGGCAGTGGAGCAAAGTCAGGCGGGGATGAACTGAAATCCCAACGCATCCGAAATCGAGGCTGGTGCAGAAGCATCGCCCCCAGAGAAAATGTCACAAAATCACTTTTAGATGAAACATGACGATTTTTGGAAAGCGGCAGAAGGAGACTGTGAAAAAGCTTCACATCTCTGAAATTTAGAAATTTTGCCCTCCACGGGGAAGCATTGATGGAGAAGATGAGGGTAGGTTTCTAGGGGTTTTTAAATAGGCTAGTGATCTCTTGGTCTAGAATAGAATAGAATAGAATAGAATAGAACAGAACAGAACAGAATAGAATAGAATAGAATAGAATAGAATAGAATAGAATAGAATAGAATAGAATAGAATAGAATAGAATAGAATAGAATAGAATAGAATAGAATAGAATAGAATAGAATAGAATAGAATAGAATAGAATAGAATAGAGGAATGAAGAGAGAATAGAATAGAATAGAATAGAATAGAATAGAATAGAATAGAATAGAATAGAATAGAATAGAATAGAATAGTTGGAAGGGACCTTGGAGATCTTCTAGTCCAACCCCCTGCTCAGGCAGGAAACCTTATACCATTTCAGACTAATGTTTTTCCAATTTCTTCTGGTCTGGGATAGCAGATATAACAATTGACAACAGAACACTTCCAGAAGATATGTGGGACATAATGCAGCCTGTATGTGTGTTTGGAGTAATACATTTGTATTACTCTTAATAATCTACTTGTGTGTGTGTGTGTGTGTGTGTGTGTGTGTGTGTGTGTGTGTGTGTGTGCGGGCATGCCTTCAAGTCAAGCTTGATTTCTGGTGACAGCCTGGAGAAATCCCTGAAGTTTTCATGGCCATATTTGAGAAGTGTTGGCTCTTGCTTTCTTTCTAGGGCTGAGAGAGGTTGGCTGGCCCAAAGTTACCCAAGCTGGCTTTGTGTCCAAGCTGGAACTCTCCTGGTTTTCTAGCCTGATGCCTTGACACACTATCCCAAACTGTCCATTTGGTTTGTTACATACCATATGCTACACACAATAGGCTAATTGTTGTGAATCTCTGAAACATTTGGGAGAGGCGTTGCTGTGAGCTGCTGTAGGAAAAATAAGGAAAGTCTAACAAATAGATACGTCTGGGGATGTCTAGTTTAATGAAGAGAAGGACTAAGGGTGACATGATAGCAGTGTTCCAATATTTGAGAGGCTGCCACAAAGAAGAGGGAGTCAAGTTATTCTCCAAAGCACCAGAGGGCAGGAGAAAAAACAATGGTTGGAAACTGACCAAAGAGAGAAGCAACCTGGAATTAAGGAGAAACTTCCTGACAATGAGGACAATCAACCAGTGGAACAGCTTTGCCTCCAGAAATCGTGGGCGCTCCATCACTGGAGGTTTTTAAGAGGAGACTGGACAGTCACTTGTCTGAGATGGTATAGGTTCTCCTGCTTGAGCAGGGGGTTGGACTAGAAGACTTCCAAGGTCCCTTCCGGCTCTATTCTATTCTAATGGCTGGAGATGAAGGGCCCAACGAAGTAGAAGTGGTTAACTCACCATTTTTTCCATTAAGAAAAGAGTCAAGAAGCAACGGATGGAAACTGATCAAGGAAAGAAGCAACCTAGAACTAAGAAGAAATTTCTTGACAGTTAGAACAATTAATCAGTGGAACAACCTGCCTCCAGAAGCTGTGAATGCTCCAACACTGGAAGTTTTTAAGAAGAGACTGGACAGCCATTTGAGTGAAATGGTATAGGGTTTCCTGCCTGAGCAGGGGGGTTGGACTAGATGACCTCCAAGGTCCCTTCCAACTCTCTTTATTCTATTCTAAGCCTCAATGGCAGAGCCTAAAATATGTCAAACGAGAACGGTACTATCCAAAATTTATTGCCGTATCTTCGCTGCCTCATCTACTGTCTTCTACTGAATTTGCTCCACCTTTTCCTTTGATTTAGATCTCCCTGCCCTTTAAGAAAATTTCATATGGAGGCTTATGCTGACTCAGAGTCCCTGTCTCGCTGCAACTGCTTCGTTACAAATCACAAGTTGTAGCATTGATGCTCCTGGAATCAAAGTTAGGTTCATGTTGCCAGGAGCTCCTGTGAGAGGCAACCATGTCTGGAAACTGTCAAATAGCATGATTATCCACCATGATTCTTGGTCTTCTGCCAGACAACTGACAGCCATCGGTTCTGCTCTGCTTTTTTGGAGAATGTATGTCCAGGGGTGAACGGCATGCCTTTGGCAGCTTAATCTTATTATGTAGGCTTCAGTGTTTTAACATTATTTCATTGTTCCATCACTTGTATTGACGAGGAACTCAGTTTGCCTTGAGACTCAGGCGAGGTAGAAGTTATAAATATATTAGAAGATTATTAGGGTATCTCCACCAGCCCTATCTGTCAGCATGATGACATGGCATAAGATCACCACAAAGCAAAGTCCGTACAGTAACGAGATTTCATTCATAATTCAAAGTCTAATCCTAGATTGGGAAGGATGATTTTTTTTCCCCAAAAAAAACCCCCTCTTCGTGGATGTTCTTGCTCAAAATGTGATTGGTGATTGTCATGGTTTTGAAGGAGGACACACACCAGTAGAATCCACAAGGTGGAAGACTTGGTGAAGATCTCATCCCTCAGTTGTCTTAGAAAGTAAAACAAGTCCATCTTTTCACAATGGAAAGATTGATCAGGGATTTCCTCTCTTTCAGGCTGGTAATTATTTTCAAAGCAGGACCATCAGAGTCAACGGCAAAGGGTCAAACATTCAATAGTACACAACACTTGATGATGTGTGGTGCTCAATGGAAGTGCATCTACATGGAGGGAAGTGAGTAGTGGGGTGCCCCAGGGCTCTGTTCTAGGCCCAGTGGTCTTCAACATCTTCATCAATGATTTGGAAGAGGGGATAGATGGGGAACTCATCAAATTTGCAGACGACACCAAGCTGGCAGGAATAGCCAACACTCCAGAAGATAGGCTTAAGATATAGGAGGATCTGGACAGACTTGAACACTGGGCGCTATCTGACACAAATGAAATTCAATGGTGAAAAAACTGCTTGATGAGACAGACCATAACTGAAGATGACAGCAGCAGACAAAGTGAATCAACACAACCATGGTCCTTTGCAGTCCGAAGCTGAATAGATAGGACAGACATTGTTATATGAAGCATGTCTGAAGGGGTCCTTCACTCCAAGCAAAATACTTCTTTGAAGCTTCACCCATGCTTATTCATGAGAATCTTTCTCTCAAGTAGATCACCAAAATCCTCTTTCAAGCTGCAGCTTGAAGGTGCATAATTGTAACCACTCTCTTCCTGGTTCTTCTAAAGAGATCAGCTCTCTTAGGGAGAAGATTACGCATAAGCAAGTTCAGTAGATGCTACCTCTAATGAAAATTCAAGGAACAAAATTGGCTTCCTGGATAGCCTTTATTTTGCCTTGAAGTCTCCTTTGACCATTCCATTAGGCAGAAGTGGGACCTTTCAAAGTAGTGAAAACAGTGCTTTTTTTGTTTTTTTTTAAAAAGGTGCCGGAACTCACACACATCATACAACCCGCCTTGCCTACCCTACAAGGTTCCATCCAAAAAAGGTGCTGGAACTCCGTTCTGGGCGTTCTATGACAAAAAAAGCCCTGAATGAAAATGTCAACCAAAACAGACCATCACTGAAGATGACAGCAGCAGATGTAATGAATCAACATAACCATGTTCCTTTGCAGTCTGAAGCTGGACAGCTAAGACAGACATTGTTATATGAAGCATGTCTGAAGGGGTCCTTCACTCCAAGCAAAATACTTCTTTGAAGCTTCACCCACGCTTATTCATGAAACTCTTTCTCTCAAGTAGATGACCAGAATCCTCTTTCAAGCTGCAGCTTGACGGTGCATAATTGTAACCACTCTCTTCCCAGTTCTTCTAAAGAGGTCAGCTGTATAGAATAGAATAGAATAGAATAGAATAGAATAGAATAGAATAGAATAGAATAGAATAGAATAGAATAGAATAGAATAGAATAGAATAGAATAGAATAGAATAATATACAGAATAGAGAATAGACTACCTAGAATAGGATAGGATAGGATAGGATAGGATAGGATAGGATGGGATAGGATGGGATGGGATGGGATGGGATGGGATGGGATGGGATGGGATGGGATGGGATGGGATGGGATGGGATGGGATGGGATGGGATGGGAGGGGAGGGAAGGGAAGGGAACGGAACAGAACAGAACAGAACACAGTAGAACAGAGTAGAACAGAACAGAACAGAACAGAATAGAATAGAGCAGAGCTGGAAGGGACCTTGGAGGTCTTCTAGTCCAGCCCCCTGCTCAAGCAGGAGAACCTATACCATCTCAGACAGATGATTGTCCAGTCTCTTCTTAAAAATTTCCAGTGATGGAGCGCCCACAATTTCTGGAGGCAACTTCTGTTCCACTGGTTAATTGTCCTCACTGTCAGGAAGTTTCTCCTTAATTCCAGGTTGCTTCTCTCGTTGAGCAGTTTCCAACCATTGTTTCTCGTCCTTCCCTCTGGTGCTCTGGTGAACAACCTGACCCCCTCTGCCTTGTGGCAGCCCCTCAGATACTGGGAGAAGATTGTGTGCAAGTAAGTTCAGTAGATGTTACCTCCTACTTTAATGAAACTTCAAGGAACAAAATTGATTTCCTGGATAGCCTTTTTTTTTTTTTTTGCCTTGACCATTCCATCAGGCAGAAGTGGGACTTTTCAGAGCAGTGAAAACGCCACAGAAGACAGACCATCACTGGAGATTCCAGCAACAGATGAAGTGAATCAACACAACTGTGTTCCTTTGCTGTCTGAAGCTGGATGGACAGGACAGACAATGTCTTATGAAGCTGGTTTGAAGGAGTCCTTCACTCTAAGCAAAGCACTTCTTTGAAACTCCAAGAATTTAACTCTTGGTTAGACCACCAAAAACCTATCTCAAGCTGCAGATTGAAGATGTATAATTGTAACCACCCTCTTCCTGGTTCTTCCGAAGAGGTCATTTTTTTTAGGGAGAAGTTCTCACTCAAGCAAGTTCAGTAGATGACACCTCCTACTCTCTCCACCTCCTCTCTATGCTTTTCTTTCCATCTTGTCTTCTCAGCTATCCCTGGGCTGTACCATCACCCCCCCAAAGTGAGAGTTCCAGGAAGGCCTTTATAACACAATTTCAAACATTTCAGCTGATATTTTTAGCTGGGGTAAGGGATTTACCACCGACAGTTCTAATGATCACACTTGCAAATCTAGCGTTGTTGGGGAGAAAAGAAAAAACCCAATTGCATTGGTGTGTGTGTGTGTGTGTGTGTGTGTGTGTGTGTGTGTGTGTGTGTGGTCTTTGTATATGAGAGAAGGTGAACCAAAAATCAAAAACCTTGCGAAATGATAATCAGGGTGATAAAATCACAAAATAAGAATGTTATATCTTCAATGGCCTGTTCTTTTTTTTTTTTTTTTACCTTCTCACTTGCAAAGTTGTGGCCTCGACCTGTTGTGTTGTTTGGGTGACTTCTTATTGTGCATTCTTTCAGCACCCACCATATTTTTTTTAAAAAAAAAAATTCTGAGCAACAGAAACCATCAAAGGTCTGAAGGCTAAACCATACAACGAGCATTTAAGGGAACTAGTTAGGTCTGGTCTATAGAAAAGAAGGATTAGGGGAGATATGACAATAGTCTTCCAGTAGTTTAGAGGCTGTCACAAAGAGAGGACATCAACCAGTGGTGGGATTCAGCCGGTTCGCACCGGTTCGGCAGAATCGGTAGCTAAATTTTGCTGAGTTCGGAGAACCGGCTTAATGCACAGTGCTTCCGGAAGTCCAGTCTAGGCCTCGGAGGTCTGGAGGAGGCCTCCCAGGCCTAGGACAGCCTGCCGGAAGTGCATGGATGCCACTTCCGGAAGTTCGTTCTAGGCCTCGGAGGCCTGGAGGAGGTCTCCCAGGCCTAGAACGGCCCACTGGAAGTGCGTGGATGCCACTTCCGGAAGTCCGTTCTAGGCCTCGGAGACCCAGGCCTGCATCCAATAAGAGAACCGGTTGTTCAGGTATTTGAATCCCACCACTGGCATCAACCTATTCTCCATAGCTTGAAGGCAGAACAAGAAGCAATGGATGGAAATAAACCAAGGAGAGAACCTACTTAGAAACAAGGAGGAATTTCCTGATAGTGAGAATAACTAATCAATGGAATTAATTAATCAAGGCGAGAAGCAACCTGGAACTATGGAGAAATTTCCTAACAGTGAGAACAATTAACCAGTGGACCGGCTTGCCTTCAGAAGTCATGGGGTGCTCCATCACTGGGGCTTTTAAGAAGACTCTGAGCAACCACTTGTATAGAATGACACAGGGTCTCCTGCTTGAGCAGGGAATTGGACCAGAAGACCTTCACAGTCCCTCCCAACTCTGTTATTGTGTTATTCCGAATAGCTTGCTTCTGGGCATCGTGGGTGCTCCATCACTGAAGGTTTTCAAAAATAGACCGGACAACAATTTGACTGGGATGATGTAAGGATTCCTGTCTGGGGCAGGGGGTTGGATTAGAAGAGCTTCAAGGTCTCTTCCAGCCCTATGATTCTATGATTCTAATTCAGAGAAGAGCAACTAAGATGATCCAAGGCCTGTAGACTAAAACATACAAAGAACGGCTGCGGGACTTGGGTTTGGCTAGTCCAGGGGTAGGCAACCTTGGCTCTTTTATGACTCGTGGACTTCAACTCCCAGAATTCCTGAGCCAGCATGGCTCAGCTTGGAAACCTCTCCCTTTCCCCTCAGCGTGGCTGGCTCAGGAATTCTTGGAGTTGAACTCCACGAGTCATAAAAGAGCCAAGGTTGCCTACCCCTGGGCTAGTCTAAAGAAAAGAAGAAACAGGGGTGACATGATAGCAGGATTGCAGTATCTGAGGGGCTGCCATGAAGAAGAGGAGGGGGTCAAGCTATTCTCCAAAGCAGCAGAGGGCAGGAGAAGAAACAATGGTTGGAAACCGATCAAAGAGAGAAGCAACCTGGAATTAAGGAGAAACTTCCTGATGGTGGGGACAATTAACCAGTGGAACAGTTGGCCTCCAGAAATCGTGGGCGCTCCATCAATGGAGATTTTTAAGAAGAGACTAGACAGTCACTTGTCTGAGATGGTATAGGTTCTCCTGCTTGAGCAGGGGGCTGGACTAGAAGACCTCCAAGGTCCCTTCCAGCTCTATTCTATTCTAATGGCTGGAGATGAAAGGCCCAACAAAGTAGAAGTGATTAACTCACCATTTTTTTTTCCATTAAGAAAAGAGTCAAGATAATTCGCAAAAGATTATTATAAAGTTGCCACATTGAAGTGGAATAAACAAGTAATGTGACATTTCTGGGGTGGGAAAGACACAGAACTATTTTGAGGCCTAATTAACAACGAGCAGATGGATATTCCCAGATCAGTCTTACCTGGATAAAGGACGGTTGGTCCTTCATTTTTGCATTCTGGGGAAAAAAAAGAGATTTATGCAGCTCTCAGAGACCCCTAACCTTAAGGAATTCCCTAATAATTTTTTATTATTCAGTTTCCAAGATTCTGAACATTAACCATTTACCTTCCTAACAATACACCTGAACAATGAGATCCAGTGTGAGTTTTTCTGAGTTGTGTTGTGCGTAGGAATTGACAGATTAAAACAAAGGATGTTTGGAGAGCCAGTTTGGCCTAGGGGTTAAGGCACCAGGTTAGAAAGCAGGAGACGGTGAGTTCTAGTCCCGCCTTAGACATGAAAGCTGGCTGGGTGACTTTGGACTAATCACCAGGAGACAGTGAGTTCTAGTCCCACCCTCAGCATGAAAGCTGACTGGATGACTTTAGGCCAATCACCAGGAGATTGTGAGTTTTAGTCCCGCCTTAGGCATGAAAGCTGGCTGGGTGACTTTGGACCAATTACAAGGAGACAGTGAATCTTATTCCCACTTTAGATGTGAAAGCCAGCTGGGTGTCTTTGAGCCAATCACCAGGAGATGGTGAGTTCTAGTCCTGCCTTAGGCATGAAAACCAGCTGGGTGGTTTAGGGCCAATCACCAGGAGCCTGTGAGTTTTAGTCCCATTTTAGGCATGGAAGCTGGTTGGATGAGTTTGGACCAATCACTTGGAGATTGTGAGTTCTAGTTCTACCTTGGGCATGAAAGCCGGCTGGGTGACTTTGGGCCAATCTCTTGGAGATTGTGAGTTCTAGTTCTACTTTGGGCAGCTGGGTGACTTTGGGCCAGTTCTTTCTCAGCCCAACTCACCTCACAGGATTGTTGTTGTGGGGAAAATAAGAGGAGGAAGGACTATAATGTTCGCCGCCTTGAGTTATTTATAAAAACAATAAAGATGGGATAAAAATCTGATCAGTAAATAAAAACAATAAAATACCCCCTCTCTCCCCGGAGATCTCACCAACCCAAATCCCATTGCCCTGATTGGGAGACTCATGGGAGCCTCTTCCCCATCTGCATGATTGAAGAATACGTCTGGCGATGAAATAATAATTTACAAAGTCCCCTGCTTGCCTCTGTCGATGAATTGGGGCTTTGCGAGTGAATTGTGAGTCAATGAGTGACAGGACTGAGCTGATACTTTCTACACAAGGCAAGAATAACAGAATAACAATAAGAGAGCTGGAGGGGACCTTGGAGGTCTTCTAGTCCAACTCAAGGAGGAACCCTTATACAATCTCAGTCAAGTGGTTGTCCAGTCTGTTCTTGAAAGCCTCCAGTGATGGAGCACCCACAGCTTCTGAAGGCAAGCTGTTCCATTGGTTAACCCCCTGAGCAGTGGAGTTGGACTAGAAGACCTCCAAGGCCCCTTCCAACTCCTATTCCATTCCATTCCATTCTATTCTATTCTATTCTATTCTATTCTATTCTATTCTATTCTGTTCTGTTCTGTTCTGTTCTGTTCTATTCTATTCTATTCTATTCTATTCTATTCTATTCTATTCTATTCTATTCTATCTATTCTATTCTATTCTATTCTATTCTATTCTATTCTATTCTATTCCTTATATTATTCCTTATTCTATTCCATTCCATATTTTCTATTCTATTCTATTCTATTCTATTCTATTCTATTCTATTCTATTCTATTCTATTCTATTCTATTCTATTCTATTCTATTCTATTCTATTCTATTCTATTCTATTCTATTCTATTCACTGTTCTCACTGGCAGGAATAAGAGAATAATAGAGTTGTAAGGGACCTTGGAGATCTTCTAGTCCAATCCCCTGCTCAAGCAGAAGACCCTATATCATCTCAGACAAATGGTTGTCCAATTTCTTCTTAAAACCTCCAGTGATGAAGCACCCACAACTTCTGAAGGCAAGCCGTTCTACTGGTTAATTGGTCTCACTGTCCAATCTTTTCTGAAACGTCCAGTGTTGGAGCGTTCACAGCTTCTGGAGACAAGTTGTTCCACTGATTAATTGTTCTCACTGTCAGGAAATTTCTCCTTAATTCTAGGTTGCTTCTCTCCTTGATTAGTTTCCCTCCGTTGCTTCTAGTCCAGCCTTCAGGTGCTTTGGAGAACAGGTTGACCCCCTTTTCTTTGTGGCAGCCCCTGAGATGTTGGAAGACTGCTATCATGTCACCCTTCCTAGTTCTTTTTCTCCCGATGAAGTTCACAAAATAGATTGTCCTCCAATCTGAAAGCAGGTCACAGGTCTCCCTTAGTCCTTCTTTTCATAATCACACTATTCTCATCTTTTCCATGCATTCAGCAAATATAGTTAGAAGGTACCAATAAAATCCATAAAGTTGATATATTATATGAATAGAAGCCAGAAGACTGGTGTCCTTGCCAAGGACTTTGATGAAAAGAGATGAGGGAGCATCAAACCATTCTGAAATTAACATTGATTTAAATAAAACCATGGAAAATAAACTATTTGGTGAACCTGTCTACCCCTTCCAGGGTCAAGTGTTTTATTTTTAGAATAGAATAGAATAGAATAGAATAGAATAGAATAGAATAGAATAGAATAGAATAGAATAGAATAGAATAGAATAGAATAGAATAGAATAGAACAGAACAGAACAGAACAGAACAGAACAGAACAGAACAGAACAGAACAGAACAGAACAGAATAGAATAGAATAGAATAGAATAGAATAGAATAGAATAGAATAGAATAGAATAGAATAGAATAGAATAGAATAGAATATAGAATGGAATGGAATGGATGGAATGGAATTAAGAATAAGAATAGAATTAAGAAATAGAATAGAATAGAATAGAATAGAATAGAATAGAATAGAATAGAATAGAATAGAATAGAATAGAATAGAATAGAATAGAATAGAATAGAATAGAATAGAATAGAATAGCTGGAAGGGACCTTGGAGGTCTTCTAGTCCAGCCCCCTGTTCAAGCAGGAGAACCTATACCGTTTCAGACAGGTGAATGTCTAGTCTCTTCTTAAAAACCTCCAGTGATGGAGCACCCACGATTTCTGCAGGCAACTTCTGTTCCACTAGTAGTTAATTGTCCTCATTGTCAGGAAGTTTCTCCTTAATTCCCGGGTTGCTTCTCCTTGATTAGTTTCCATCCATTGTTTCTTGTCCTGCCCTCTGGTGCTTTGGAGAATAACTTGACTCCCTCTTCTTTATGCGGCCCCTCAAATACTGGAATACTGCTATCATGTCCCCCCTAGTCCTTCTTTTCTCTAGACTAGCCAGACCCAATTCCTGCAACCGTTCTTCATATGTTTTTTTCTCCCAGGCCTTTAATCATCCCGGTTGCTTCTCTCTGCACTTTTTCGAAAGTCTCAACAACTTTTTATATTGTGGTGACCAAAACTGGATGCCATGTTTCAGGTGTAGCCTTACTAAGGCTTTATAAAGTGGTACTAATACTTCACGTGATTTTGAATCTATGCCTCTGTTTATATAACCAAGGATTGTATTAGCGTTTTTGGCCTCTGCCGCACACGGCTGGCTCATATTTAAGTGATCAAGTATATCAAGTATAGCTTGTCCATTCTAAGAAACTGCTTCATTGCATAATTAGCTATCTCCAGTAACAAGTTACCCCTCCAGTCTTAATCCATTTTTCCATGCTGAAAACGTATTTTAATATTGTTAAATTTTATTCTGATCTTTATTCAAAGAATAATTAATACTGATTAAAATTGGCTGCATATGAACCAGCCATGTCGGCCTAGGTAGAACAGATTTTTTTGGCTCCTTGTATGTTACTTCAGTGTCTCTTCTTTCTTATGATGCAACCTTTTCTCAAAACTATACACAATCAGATATTTCCATTTTCTCTCTCTCTCATTTTCTTTTTCGGTAGCGATAACCTCCTTTGTTGCTTTTGGCTGAATTTTGCTGGTCTGTCTCCTTCTTCAAGTGTGGATGGCAGAATTAGATCTAGTTCTCCAAATATAGGTAGTCCTCAACTTACGACCACAATTGAGCCTAACATTCCCATTGTTAAGCAAGACAGTTGTTAAGTGAGTTTTGCCCAATGTTATGACCTTTCGTGCCACAGTTGTTGGGTGAATCACTGCAGTTGTTCAGTTAGTAACATGGTTGAAATTTACCTCATGATCTTCCTAAGGACTATCTATTTACCTCATGATATTCCTGAGGACTATCTATTTACCTCATGATCTTCCTAAGGACTATCTATTTACCTCATGATATGCCTGACGACTATCTATTTATCTCATGATATTCCTGAGGACTGTCTATTTACCTCATGATATTCCTGAGGACTATTTCCTCTGCTGAGTTATATATATATAACTACATTTGGACAGTTGCTGCACAATTCCCTGACAGAATTTTATTTTATTCTGCATTCTGTCTTAAAATTGTTAATGTGCAGCCTTTGTCTGTGGTGTTATCCATTCCTTCTATTTTTACGTCTGCCAAAAAATTGGGAAGGGCTCCTCTGTCCTTCAAAAAAAAAAACATTAAAAAGTATAGCAGACTACTATGTCAAAAGCAGACACTTTTGCTCTCCTACCCAAAGTTTTAATTTGACGGTGAATCACTGACCAAAGCAAATAAGAAGAGCACTAAATATTTGTGTTAAATAAATGCAAAGTCACAGTTTCGAATTTCAATTTTCTTCCTCAGGAGCTCTTGCTTTGAGTGTTGAATTAGTCTCATTGACAATCACACCTTTCTAGGCTTTACATAATAGAAATATACAAAACCTACCATCGTGTAATTTTAAAAGATAAAATAATGCATTGGGAGATTTAGCAAATGTCTTCTAACAACATCATTTATGTTTTTCTTCAGGGTTTTTTTTTTTAGGTCCTTGTTATCCGAATCTAGTTTTGTGTGGTAACAATAGACTGTGTTCCTCCTGTGAACGTTAACTTTTCTTGCTGTTATTTAAAAATGTAATATGATACAATACATAATACAATATAAATAATATTTATTTTTGTTCATTATTAATTATAATAATTTATATATGGCTGACCAATTCACTCATGCTGACTCTAGGCAGTTTAGAGAAATAAAGCCCTAAATACAAAACTGAATAAACCACCACCCCATTTCAGACAAATGGTTGTCCGATCTCTTCTTGAAAGCCTCCAGTGATGGAGCATCCACAACTTCTGGTGGCAAGCTGTTCCACTGGTTAATTGTTCTCACTGTCAGGAAGTTTCTCCTTAGTATTAGGTTGCTTCTCTCCTTGATTAGTTTCCATCCATTGCTTCTTGTCTTGCCTTCAGATTACAGAATAATAGAGTTGGACGGGACCTCGGAGGTCATCTAATCCAACCCCTTGTTCAAGCAGGAGACTCTCTAAAATTCAGGACAAATGGCTGTCCAGTGTCTTCCTGAAAACCTCCAGTGATGGAGCACCCCAACTTCGGGAGGCAAGCTGTTCCTCTGATTAATTGATCTGGGATCATAGAATAACAGAGTTGTACGGGACCCCAGAGGTAATCTAGGCCAACCCCCCCCCCCTCCTCCAGCAGGAGACCTTATACTTTATATATTCTGACCCTTTGTTAAATTGGCTTTGCTTGTATGCCCACCCAGGTGGGTTTTGTTAAAAGGATCTGCTGACCCATACGATCATTTGGGGACTCAGGTTGGCCCCTTCCGGTGCTTTGCAGACTAGGGTGACCCCCCTCTACTTTGTGACAGGCCCTGAAATATTGGAACATTGCTATCGTGTCACCCCTAGTCCTTCTTTTCATAAAACTAAACATATCAATTCCTGCAACCATTCTTTATATGTTTTAGCCTCCATTTGTCCTGTGTCCTGACATGACTCAGAGGCAATCCCTTCTCCATCAATCAGAATAGAGTTGGAAGGGACCTTGGAGGTCATCTAGTCCAGCCCCCTGCTCAGGCAGGAAACCCTATACCATTTCAGACAAATGGTTATCCAGTCTCTTCTTAAAAACTTCCAGTGTTGGAGCATTCACCGCTTCTGGAGGCAGGTTGTTCCACTGATTAATTGTTCTAGCTCTCAGGAAGTTTCTCCTTAGTTCCAGGTTGCTTCTCTCCTTGATGAGTTTCCATCCGTTGCTTCTTGTTCTGCCTTCAGGTGCTTTGGAGAATAGCTTGACTCCCTCTTCTTTGTGGCAGCCCCTGAGATACTGGAAGACTGCTATCATGTCCCCCCTCGTCCTTCTCTTAAACTAGACATACCCAATTCCAGCAACCGTTCCTTATATGCTTTAGCCTCCAGTCCCCTAATCATCTCTGTTGCTCTTCTCTGCACTCTTTCCAGAGTCTCAACATCTTTTTCATATTGTGCCGATGCAATATTCCATGTCAGTAATTCTTCTATTAACCATGCTCCCAATATCAAAAATAGCCATATTGGGCTGCAACAATTATGATGAAGAAAATAAAGAGGAATCTTCAAGTTAGAACTAAATAAAAGTTGGGAGACTTCTTGAAAGAATCTTGGGATGAATCCTGTTGCTCCTTTTTAAAAAAAAATATATTGAGATAAATGAGGCTTTAAAAATGAAACATTTATTTTAAGGATCCCTAATCTTACCCACAGCAAGGGAACATTACAAATTGCACAATTAAAGGAAGTGTATATAGGAGAATCGCTATGAATCACAGAGGTACAATTTTAATTGTCTTGGAGCCAAACAGTGGGGAGGGATGTGATTGAGGATGAAATCAAGGAAGCAAGAAGTATTATGACTTTGTAAAAAAAAAAATATTTGGCCTACAATTCCATTTGAATTCACTGTGGAAAGACTCCAAGAAAAAAAAGATGAAACAACTGTAGGAAAACAGCCAAGCTCAGAGACCACCAAGGACAAAAGGAAGGAAGGAAGGAAGGAAGGAAGGGAAGGAAGGAAGGAGGAAGGAAGGAAGGAAGGAAGGAAGGAAGGAAGGAGTAAGGAAGGAAGGAAGGAAGGAAGGAAAAGGAAGGAAGGAAGGAAGGAAGGAAGGAAGGAAGGAAGGAAGGAAGGAAGGAAGGAAGTGTGGGAAGTCAGCCCCCCAGAGAAGGAAATATTAAAAGGGCAGAAAAATATATTTCCCCAAAGGATCTTAAAGAGGCAGAAAAGCATGCCCAGTTTTCTTAATAGCCCCAAGTCTCCCTCCCCCAAACAGAAGCCAGCTCTGTAGAAATGCAGATGTAAATCATCCAGGAAGGTTGGAGCCCCCCAGCTAGAAGATTAAGAAGACAAAGACACCTAAAATCTACATACCCCACCCCAAACTCTAAGACAGGATATAATAGGATTAACCCACAGATTCCAAAGGGCACACTCAGACTCAGGTCAAAGTTCATGCCTCAAACAGGAACAGGAAACAGCTCCAAACAAAAGCCCCAGAGGGTATAAAAACCCACTCCCTACTACATGTGCTCACTCTCTTTTCTTCCAGAGCCATCTTTCTGTCTGGCTCTCCTCTTCAATAAACTGCAACCTTCTTTCTAAAGCAGTCACCATGTTGTTTATTCCCGGCTTGGACTGAACCACAATGAAGACTTTTCCTTCAATGGAAGGAAGGAAGGAAGGAAGGGAGGGAGGGAGGGAGGAAGGAAGGAAGGAAGGAAAGAAGGAAGATAGGAAGGAAGGAAGGAAGGAAGGAAGGAAGGAAGGAAGGAAGGAAGGAAGGAAGGAAGGAAGGAAGGAAGGAAGATAATAATAATAAAGTTGGAAGGGACCTTGGAGGTCATCGAGTCCAACCCCTGCTCAGGCAGGAAACCCTATACCATTTTGGACATGTGGCTGTCCAGTCTCTTCTTAAAAACTTCCAGTGTTGGAGCATTCACGCTTCTGGAGGCAGGTTGTTCCACTGGTTAATTGTTCTAACTGTCAGGAAGTTTCTCCTCAGTTCCAGGTTGCTTCTCTCCTTGACTAGTTTCCATCCATTACTTCTTGTCCTGCCCTCAGGCGCCTTGGAGAATAGCTTGACTCCCTCTTCTTTGTGGCAACCCCTGAGATATTGGAAGACTGCTATCATGTCACCCCTAGTCCTTCTTTTCATCAAACTAGACATACCCAATTCCAGCAAACGTTCCTGATATGCTTTAGCCTCCAGTCCCCTATGTAGAAGGAAGGAAGGAAGGAAGGAAGGAAGGAAGGAAGGAAGGAAGGAAGGAAGGAAGGAAGGAAGGAAGGAAGGAAGGAAGGAAGGAAGGAAGGAAGGACATTGCTGATAATATTACCTAGTTGGGTAATGCAAGCAAACAATCAAGTTCGGGAAGCACCAAGGACCCTACAGTCTCCTCTTCCCCCTTCTCCTTCTCCTTCCCCTTCACTTCACAAACCCCACTCCCTTATAGCACTGATGTTATTACCTAGATTGGTAATGAAATGTCTGCAAAAAAAAGAACCAAGCTCAGAGAATGCCAAGAATGCCGCAGTTTAACACAGAGCTAGAAATAGTCTCTCCTATTAGCCTTCTAAGTGGCTGTAAGTGTACCAACACAATCTGTTTTGAAAGCATACAACCTAGTCTACTAGTGGTCTTCAGACTGGTTCCAGCTAATATGCCAATACACCATGCAGTAAATTTCAGCTGGACGATCAAACAGGAGATGTAACTTGGGCACCACCTAAAAAAAGATCTTGCTCCACTGTGGCTTGCTTTGTAGTTGATGTTTCAATTCTCCTTTTCAAAAGCAAAAGTGGTACATAATTCCACACGTGTCTTTCCTTCTTTCCATTATTCTTATCTTGTTAGCCTTCTGCAACTTGGTGTGCTCCAGATGTGCTGCACTCAAAAAGCCTAGAATTCTCTACGACTATTTCTTCCAACGTCCAGGGTGATAGCCATTAGGAGATGACTGGTTTAAGTAAAGTTTGCTAAAGAATTCCTTTTTCTGCTTGTCTGCTTTGAACAGTCCTTGTACAGGAAGCAATTCCATTCTCAGCCTGCCTTGCTGGAGATGCGAAGGCACCATTACCTTGGCAAAAGGAGCTGCAACATTTGTTAAGTCCTGAGAAATGCTACTCAGAAGCTATTCAGGTAGGCACCTCCCTGATTCACTAGGGTATGAGAAGGGGAGCAGATACAGCACTATCAGACAAATCAGCCATCAACAGCCACATAGAGATAAGCAACGTCTACACACCATTCAAAAGAGGCAATCAAAAAGCTAAAAGGAAACAAAAAGACCAAAACAGCTCTTCACCAGCAGTCAATATCCAGATAAGCAGAGATTAGCACCAGGATTAACATCAAGCTGACAAACAGGAAGCAATGTCCCAATGAAGCAAGTACCAACTCAGATAAATAAACAGTAAACAGCAGTCTAATCAAGGAACTACTAAGAACAGTCACACCAACACTGACAGGGCAAGCCACTGTTATATGAAAAGAGATC
This sequence comes from Azemiops feae, assembly GCA_023970755.1. NCBI lineage: Eukaryota > Metazoa > Chordata > Lepidosauria > Squamata > Viperidae > Azemiops > Azemiops feae. Next base: position 102,714 of record JALGBA010003919.1, on the reverse strand, counting down.
GAACTTCACTCCCTCCTAGCACTGATGATGTTACCTAGTTGCGTAATGAAACATCTGCAAGAAAACAACTAAGCTCAGAGAGCATTAAGACTCCATGGTCATTGTCCTCTTCCTCCTCCTCCTCCTCTTCCTCCTCCTCCTCCTCCTCCTCCTCCTCCTCCTCTTCACAAATCCCACTCACCTCTAGCACTGATGATGTTATCTAGTTGGATAATGAAACATCTGCAAGAAAACAACCCAGCTCAGAGAGCATTAAGGACTCCATAGTCGTTGTCCTCTTCCTCCTCCTCTCCTCTTTCCTCCTCCTCCCCTCCTCCTCCTCCTCCTCCTCCTCCTCCTCCTCCTCCTCCTCTTCCTCCTCCTCCTCCTCTTCACAAATCCCACTCACTTCTAGCACTGATGATGTTATCTAGTTGGGTAATGAAACATCTGCAAGAAAACAACCAAGCTCAGGGAGCTCCAAGGACCCCACAGTCCTCCTCCTCCTCCTCCTCCTCCTCTTCCTCCCTTCTAGCACTGATGATGTTATCTAGTTGGGTAATGAAACGTCTGCAAGAAAACAACCAAGCTCAGAGAGCTTCAAGAACCCCACAGTTTCTTCCTCCTTGTTCTCCTCCTCCTCCTCCTCTTCCTCCTCCTCCTCTTCCTCCTCCTCCTCTTCCTCCTCCTCTCTGCAAGCCCCACTCCCTTCTAGCCTTGAAGACATGACCTAGTTAGGTAGTGAAAGGTCTGCAGAAAAGCAACCACGTTCAGAGAGTATCGAGCACCCCGTGGTATATGATCCCTAGAATTAAAGAAGCTTGATTTCCAAAACTACATAACTTCATCAATGCAGTGTTATTTTTAATTCATTTAGGTCTGATTGGTGACGAGTTCACCCTAGACAAGTTCAAATCACCAGGACCAGATGGATTACACCCCAAAGTTCTCAAGGAACTGGCAGATGTGATCTCAGAATCACTGAACTATATTTTTTAAAGATCCTGGAGCACTGGGGAACTACCGGAGGACTGGAAAAGAGCTGATGTAGTTCCCATCTTCAAAAAAGGGGGAAAAAATAGATCCAGGAAATTACAGACCTAGCAGCCTGACCTCAATACCTGGGAAGATTCTGGAAAACACAATCAAGCATCGAATCGGTGAACACCTAGAGGCAAACAAAGTCATTACTAAAAGCCAACATGGGTTTGTCAAAAACAGATCATGCCAGACAAATCGTATTGCATTCTTTGACCAAGTGACAAAATTAGTGGATCAGAGGAATGCTGTGGATATAATTTACTTTTACTTCAGTATATAAAGTAGATCACAACCTACTAGTTGATAAGATGGATTCGTAGCTGGCTGACTGGCCGTACTCAGCGTGTGGTCCTCAATGGAACCGCATCTACATGGAGGGAAGTGTGTAGTGGGGTGCCCCAGGGCTCTGTTCTGGGCCCAGTGCTGTTCAACATCTTCATCAATGATTTGGATGAGGGGATAGATGGGGAACTCATCAAATTTGCAGACGACACCAAGCTGGCAGGAATAGCCAACACTCCAGAAGACAGGCTTAAGATACAGAAGGATCTCTTGAACACTGGGCGCCATCTAACAAAATGAAATTCAGTGGTGAAAAAACTAAGGTTCTACATTTAGGCAACAAAAAACAAATGCACAGGTATAGTATAGGTGGTACCTTGCTCAATAGTAGCAACTGTGAGAGGGATCTTGGAGTCCTAGTGGACGATCACTTAAACATGAGCTAGCCGTGTGCTGCAGCAGCCAAAAAAGCCAACACAGTGCTAGGCTGCATTAACAGAGGGATAGAAACAAGATCATGGGAAGTATTAATACCACTTTACAATTCCTTGGTAAGGCCACCCTTGGACTACTGCATCCAATTTTGGTCACTAGGATGTAAAAAAGATGTTGAGACTCTAGAAAGAGTACAGAGAAGAGCAACAAAGATGATCAGGGGACTGGAGGCTAAAACATATAAGGAACGGCTGCTGGAATTGGGTATGTCTAGTTTAATGAAGAGAAGGACGAGGGGGGACATGATAGCAGTCTTCCAGTATCTCAGGGGCTGCCCCAAAGAAGAGGGAGTCAAGCTATTCTCCAAGCACCTGAAGGCAGACAGAAGCAACAGATGGAAAACTGACCAAGAGAGAAGCACCTGAAACTAAGGAAAAACTTCCAAGTTAGAACATTAACCAGTTGAACAACCTGCCTCCAGAAGCGGGTGAATGCTCCAACACGGAAGTTTTTAAGAAGAGACTGGACAGCCATTTTCCGAAATGGTATATGGTTTCCTGCCTGAGCAGGGTTGGACTAGAATTATCTCCAAGGTCCCTCCTGACTCGATGATGATGAGGCGGAGGAGGAGGAGGAGGAGAGAGGGGAGGAGGAGGGTGAGGTGGTGGAGAGAGGAGGAGGAGGAGGAGGAGGAGGAGGAGGAGGAGGAGCAGTCATCAAACCTGGAGTCTGGCTTCAGGAAACCTTTACTTGATTTCAAAACACAAAATTCAAACTTAATGGAAGCTGATTTTAATTCTGACTTACTTTTGCTTTGCTCATAGTCTCCGGTGCTCTCCTTGTCCTCAGTTAGCTTTTTCATAAGGCAAAGATTTTCCTGAGTCAGACTTAAGTTTCGATGACTCAGCGGTCCCCCCATGTGTGCTGCAGTTTTGCAGCAATGCTAAGTAGCTAGTCGCATTCTGAGTTGATATATATATATATATGCAGGTCTTGGCGTATTCGGGTCTTTTCCCGTGTAAGATTGAGAGTGTCTTGGTGACGTTTCGACGAGGTCCCACTCGCCATCTTCAGGCTGGTGTCTTCGGCTTCGTGCTTGTGCGAGCAAAGTCGAAACGTCGCCAAGACACTCTCAATCTTACACGGGAAAAGACCTGAATACGCCAAGACCTGCATACCTGTACCTGTGAAAATCTACAAAAACAAATATATATATATATAATATAATATATTCATTAATACTAGATCTTGCCTGCATTATTTTATGCTGACAAACACTGGAGGAGCCCATGAATCAATAAACAGGCCGACGGAGAATACCGTCGGAGCGGCTGCACGCGTTTTAACAAAACACTCTCGTGGGGAAATTGAAAGTTTCTTTGATGTCTTTTTTTATTATTATTATTATTATTATCCATCCATCTGATATCAAAGACCCTCAGGATATGGACTGTTTCAGTGAATCATTTTTGTGGGGAAGAAAATATTCGCGAGACGGAGGTGGCAAAAGCACTTAGCAAGAAAGGAAGGAAGCAATTTCTTCCTGTTAATTTCTAACCCTTTCCCTTTTCTCTGCCGCCTGTAGTTTATGAAGCTGTAAAGGCTTTTTTTTCACCCTCCAGCAGCCTCTAAAAGTAATTCTACAGGGGAAGTAGTGCAAAGAAACACCAGTGAAACTCAGAATGGGGTTTTTTGGGGGGGTTGTTGTTGTTTTTTGCTGAAACCAAGAGGCACAGCTGAGCGTGAAAGGAGGGAGGGTATCGTGGAGGCCATCAAAATCCAATCTCCAGGATTTATTAGGGCTGTTGGCTTGACTTTATTTCTATATTAATAGTTTTGAGGCTTCTGAGCATCAGTTCCTGGGGAAAACAGCTGACTCTGAGCCGGTGACTTGAATCCTACAGGCAGCGCTATTGTCAACGCTGCTAACATTGGATGTTCCCGCTCTGACAACTGATGAAAATGCAGCCATTTTCTCTTCTCCTTTAACATGCTTTTCTTACTTTTAGAATTCAGGTGGGGTTGGGATGTAAGCATAGCTAGCCATAATAATAACGCTGCTGTGGGAACTCAAGGACGAGCTGGTAACATTTTGGCAGGCTGAGGAGCTGAGGAGAAAGCCCGCGCTTGACGCTAATTGGGGAACGTGTTTTATGACAGTTTATTTGGGGGGGGGGGAATTGCACTGTGTGACTTTGTATCCTGGGGAAGGGAATTTAGTTTTTGGGTTCAAGCTAGGTCGTGCCGATACTTTGCCTCCCGAATAAAATGTTCTTTAAGGAAGAATTTTGCCTCGAAGTTCTTTGGTTTCATCTATGGGAACCATGACAGCTATTCCATGAAAGATCATAGAATCAAAGAAGAATCAAAGAATCATACAGTCTGTGGAGATTCTCAGTCATCCAGGTCCTGGTTGTCCCAAAGGTGCTTTTCCCACGAGGCAACTGGACTTTCTTGTTTTACTTTGAAGACATTTCGCTTCTCATCCAAGAAGCTTCTTCAGCTCTGACTGAATGGTGGGGAAGGGAAGGATTTATACCCCTTGTAGACAGCTGGTCATTTGCCTTCTTTTAGAGCAGGGGTCCCCAACCTTTTCTATACCCCGCACCCCTAGAACGCTTCTCATATATTCTTGCACCCCTTACAGAAATTCAAAATAATGGCAACGAATTATACATATACAATATAATTTTGAAAACCCAAGTTTTTGCACCCCTGGAATATCATCTTGCACTCTTGGGGAATAATAATAATAATAATAATAATAATAATAATAATAATAATAATAATAATAATAATAATAATAATAATAATAATAATAATAATAATAATAATAATAATAATAATAATAATAATAATAATAATAATAATAATAATAATAATAATAATAATAATAATAATAATAATAATAATAATAATAATAATAATAATGTTGGAAGAGACCTTGGAGGTTATCTAGTCCAACCCCCTGCTCAGGCAGGAAACCCTATACCATTTCATACAAATGGCTGTCCAGTCTCTTCTTAAAAACTTCCAGTGTTGGAGCATTCACAGCTTCTGGAGGCAGGTTGTTCCACTGATTAATTGTTCTCCATAGTTCTTGGTTGTTTCTCTCCTTGATTAGTTTCCATCTGTTGCTTCTTGTCCTGCCTTCAGGCGCTTTGGAGAATAGCTTGACTGCCTCTTCTTTGGGGCAGCCCCTGAGATATTGGAAGGCTGCTATCATGTCCCCCCTCATCCTTCTCTTCATTAGACTAGACCTACCCGATTCCAGCAACCGTTCCTTATATGTTTTAGCCTCCAGTCCCCTAATCATCTCTGTTGCTCTTCTCTGTACTCTTTCTAGAGTCTCAACATCTTCTTTACATCGTGGTGACCAAAACTGGATGCAGTATTCCAAGCGTGGCCTTACCAAGGCATTGTAAAGTGGTATTAATACTTCACCTGATCTTGATTCCATCCCTCTGTTAATGCAGGCTAGCACTGTGTCGGATCCCTCCCCCTCTATTGAGTGAGGGCTGTTCAATTTCGACACAGATGGCCTCTTTGACCCCTCTTTCAAACCAGCAGTCCTTGACATCATCTATCTCCGGTCTACAACGAGTCAAAACAAGTAGAACAGACGAGGAAGACTCTTCTCCACACAGCTGCTATCCAAGGACTGCTACCTTTGAATTTGGAGATGACTCTCAGCTCTTGGTGCGCATTGCTTCAATAGCAGCTCACATTAAGAGTCTGTGGCTGAAGCTTGCTTGGCAAGCAGGCAGCCTTGGAAATTAAAGCAATAAATCATGGGTGCACCCTTCTATAACAATAGCAATATAATAATAATATAACGGCCGATGGCCAACAAATCTTGAATAACCAACACCTCTAAAATATCGCATGCCTGATTTATTCTAATACACGATTAGAAACTTAAAATATGAGAGGACATTTCATACTCCATTTGCTGTCACTGATTTACGAGGCAGCCACATTTTCTGCCCAGCTCTTTGGGGGTTGGAAAAGGGGTGATGTTCAAAGACAGGTGCATTACAGAGAAATTCCCCTTTATCTCTTTGACCCCCCTCAAAAATAGGTTGATTTTTCTCGGGGTGAGAAAGATTCAGAGGGGCATCAAGAGAGAAGCAACCTGGAATTAAGGAGAAACAATTAACCAGTGGAACAGAAGTTGCCTCCAGAAGTTGTGGGTGCTCCAACACTGGAGGTTATCAAGAAGAGATTGGGCCACCGTTTGTCTGAAATGATATAGGGGCTCCTGCTTGAGCAGGGGGTTGGACTAGAAGACCTCCAAGGTCCCTTCCAGCTCTGTTATTCTGTACGCTCTAAATCCCCCAGCTTCTTTCAAAATCCTTCCTCTCTCACCACCATCTCTGGTGAGAGGAATTTGTTACAACTCTCACTCATATCTCTCTTGGAGAATTAATTTGGAGAAATAATTTTTTAAGAGCAGACTCTGGCCCATCACCACAGCCTTCAATTAAACCCATGGTTATTCCAGTATCGCACTTTATTAAAGGAGCCTGAGTTTAAATATTATGAGAAAGGAAGAGAAATTGCTCATTCTGTTTAGTTTTCCCAAAGGACAGATAAATACCTAAAATGCAAAAAGAAAAAGAAAAAAAGGATGCTGAGACCCTAGAAAGTGTGCAGAGAAGAACAACAAAGAAGATAATGGGACTGGAGGCTAAAACACATAAGGAACGGTTGCAGGAACTGGGTATGTCTAATTTAATGAAAAGAAGGATGAGGGGGGACATGATAGCAGTGTTCCAATATCTCAGGGGCTGCCCCAAAGAAGAGGGAGTCAAACTATTCTCCAAAGCGCCAGAAGGCAAAACAAGAAACAGTGGATGGAAACTAATCAAGGAGTGAAGCAACCTGGAACTAAGGAGAAACTTCCTAACAGTGAGGAGAATTAACCAGTGGAACAGCTTGCCTCCAGAAGTTGTGGGCGCCCCATCACTGGAGGCTTTCAAGAAGAGATTGGACAGTCACTTGTCTGGAATGGAATAAAGTTTCCTGCCAGAGCAGGGGGCTGGACTAAGAGACCTCCAAAGGTCCCTTCCAACTCTGTTATTCTGAAGATCTTGACTCCGTGTTGATTCCCAGTTTCTCTGTGTAAGTGTTAGAACTGGTGAAAAGAATAACAACTTAATGCAGTTCTCTTAAGAGGTCTATTTTAAAACTACAATGTGTTCCCTCCAGGTTTCTAAAAATGGAGAGTCATTTCTGGAAATGAGTTTGAAGGACAATCCTCCAGTACTTTCAACAGTGTGAAGAGAACAAGATTCGAAGAAATTTGGCGAGTTGATTGATTTGTTTTCCTTTTCTGAAACATCTCAGATGGATAGAGAAGAATATTTGTCGCTCGGGCTTTAAAATGTGGGGTCCTTGGTGCTTTCTGAGTTTGCAAGAAAACAACCAAGCTCTAAGACCACCAAGGACCCCACAGTCCTCCTGCTCCTCCTGCTCCTCCTCCTCCCGCTGCTGCTGCTCCTCCTCCTCCTCCTTTCCACAAACCCCCCTCCCTTCTAGCACTGATGATGTTAACTAGTTGGGTAATGAAAAGAGTGCAAGAAAACAGCCAAGCACAGAGGACCCTTTACGCCTCAAATTTTTGTACGCTCATTGTTCCCCATTTAACTTGCCGTAAAATGGCCTTTTTTTTTCAATAGATGTTTCACTGTGAGGAAAGGGAAGGGCAAGAAGATGGATACCCATAAAATTAGAGGTCGCAAAGACAGCTCAGGATAATAATTGAAATTATTTATGGACGACGTTAAAAATATATATAAGCGACACGATCACATTTTGAGCGTTTGGACAGAGAAGCCATCAAGATGACTGGGAATTAATTTCAAAGAGAACATGAAATGTTATTACCTCAGTAATATAGATTATACAGTATCACTTCGGCTCTTTTCTTTTTGCCCAGGGACAGAACTAGCTAATTCTGGAATGAACTGGGTTCTGTTCAGATGACCCTTTTGCTGATGTGGGCAAAGGGTTAATGGAACTTTTTTTTTCCCGATGAAAAAATTGAAAATGATGGACTCTGGTTCTGAAGTTCTGAGAAAACTGGGTTGCAAGATAAGAGACGTTTGGATGCTGCATTGTACACATATATATTTGTTTCTTTATATTCTGCTTTTATGGTGTTCACAAATAACTCAAGATGTCGAGCATGTCCAACACACCTTCTTCCTCCTATTTTCCTCACAACAACAACCCTGTGAGATGGGTTGGGCTGAGAGAAAATAACTGGCCCAAAGTCATGTACAGTAGCTTGCTTTCATGCCTAAGGCAGGACTAGAACTCATAGTCTCCTATTGATTGACCCAAAATCACCCAGCCAGCTTTCATGCCTCAGGAGAGACTAGAACTCACCATCTCCTGGTGATTGGCCCAAAGTCACTCAGTCAGCTTTCATGCCTCAGGAGAGACTAGAACTCACCGTCTCCTGGTGATTGGCCCAAAGTCACTCAGTCAGCTTTCATGCCTAAGTCGGGACTAGTCTTCTGGTGATTGGCCCAAAGTCATTCAGCTGGCTTTCATGCCTAAAGTGGGATTAGAACTCACAGTCTCCTATTGATTGACCCAAAGTCACCCAGCCAGCTTTCATGCCTCAGGAGAGACTGGAATTCACAGTCTCCTGGTGGTTGACCCAAAATCACCCAGTCAGCTTTCATGCCTCAGGAGACACTAGAATTCACAGTCTCCTGGTGATTGGCCCAAAGTCACCCAGCTGGTTTTTATGCCTCAGGAGAGACTAGAATTCACAGTCTCCTGGTGGTTGACCCAAAGTCACCCAGCTGGCTTTCATGCCTAAGGCAGGGCTAGAACTCACAGTCTCCTGGGTGATTGGCCCAAAGTCACCTCCCTGGTTTTCATGGCTAAAGTGGGACTAGAAGCACCCACAACTTCTGGAGGCAAGCAGTTCCACTGATGAATTCTTCTTACTGTTAGGAAATTTCTCCTTAGTTCTCGGTTGCTTCTCTCCTTGATCAGTTTCCATCCATCACTTCTTGTCCTGCCTTCTGATGCTTTGGAGAATAGCTTGAGTCCCTCTTCTTTGTGGCCACCCCTGAGATATTGAGACACTGCTATCATGTCACCCCTCGTCCTTCTCTTCACTAGACTAGCTATATCCCAAAGGTGCTTTTTCATGACACAACTGGATTATTTTCCTCTTTGAAGAAGTTTCGCTTCTCATCCAAGAAGCTGACCAGTGGTCAGCTGTCTGCAAGGAATATAAATCCTTCCATTCCCCACCATCCAGTCAGAGCTGAAGAAGCTTCTTGGAGGAGAAGCGAAACATCTTCAAAAGAAAAACAAGAAAGTCCAGTTGCCTCCTGAAAAAAGCACCTTTGGGACAACCATGACCTGGATGATGGAGAATCTCCATAGACCTTTCGACTAGCTATACCTAGTTCCTGCAACTGTTCTTCATACCTTTTAGCCTCCAGCCCTCCAATCATCTTTGTTGCTCTTCTCTGCACTCTTTCTAGAGTCTCAACATCTTTTTTAAAAAAATTGTGGTGACCAAAACTGGATGCAGGTATTCCAAGCGTAGGTCTTACCAAAGCGTTATAAAGTGGTACCAATTCTTCATGTGATCTTGAATCCGTCTCTCTGTTAAAAGAAAAAGAGGAGGGGGGGAATGGAATAAGGGAGACAAATATATAAAAGCCGAAACACTTTGGAGAAGAAGAAGAAGAAGAAAAAACACCAAAAAGGTTTTAGAGTGGGTTGAAATCATACGATAGGAAGCCTATTTGATTGCTGAATACAAGCTATCAGAGAAGGTGTAATATAATGTCATTAAGGAGCAGATTGTGCTTGGGACATACCATTGTTCATGAGACGAAGCCACTTTCAGCTGTGTACCTCCACAAGAGACCGTGAGTAAACTACAATCTTCTTGTACCTACTTGATGGAGTTCGTTAAGGCCCCCAGTGCCATTTGTGAGCTTAGAAGGTGACTGTCAACAGGTTGGAAATAAAATAAAATAAAATAAAAGTACCCAAGCTATTTTGACTTTAGAAATGTATTCAGATTGTTTGAGGATGGATGTGAAACTATGGCAAAGGCTGCTTGCTGACATTACCGTCACCCAACGCTATTCTCAAAAGTGGGGAATGCAGCCCAGAAATAAAATATCGGATTGGGCAGCAATGATGAACATGAGCTGAATGTGGAAAAGTACGAACATCAGCCTGGCAACCAAATGTAAGCTAGTCCATTCTATTGTCTTCCCCGTAGCTACCTTCAGTTGTGAACACTGGATCTTAAAAACACAAGATGGGAAGAAAATGGACTCCTTTTACTTGTGGTGCTGGAGAAGGCTCCTAAGTGCTCCTTGGACAGCAAAGGTGACTAACAGACAAGAACTGGAGCCCATAACACCAGACAGGTCACTGGAAGGCAAAAATCACGAAACTGGATCTCACTTACTTTGGCCCTGTCATGTGGGGCAATTTGCTTGAGAAAGGTATTTTGTTGGGAAGAGTTAGCAGTATATGCATAATGGTGGGGTTTTGTGGGGGGTTTATTTTTGAGAGAGCTAAATGCAATGAAATTTCATTTTAATGTATGCTGATGTACATTTAAAGTGACAAAGTTTCTATTCTATTCTATTCTGTTCCGTTCCGTTCCGTTCCCTTCCCTTCCCTTCCCTTCCCTTCCCTTCCCTTCCATTCCATTCCATTCCATTCCATTCTATTCTATTCTATTCTATTCTATTCTATTCTATTCTATTCTATTCTATTCTATTCTATTCTATTCTATTCCTTATTCTATTCTGTTCTGTTCTGTTCTGTTCCGTTCCATTCCGTTCCGTTCCGTTCCGTTCCGTTCCATTCTATTCTATTCTATTCTATTCTATTCTATTCTATTCTATTCTATTCTATTCTATTCTACTCTATTCTATTCCTTATTCTATTCTGTTCTGTTCTGTTCTGTTCCGTTCCGTTCCGTTCCGTTCTATTCTATTCTATTCTATTCTATTCTATTCTATTCTATTCTATTCTATTCTATTCTATTCTATTCTATTCTATTCTATTCCTCTCCATATTTTCTATTCTATTCTGTTCTGTTCCGTTCCGTTCCATTCTACATTTTGCATTGCATTGCATTCCATTCTAAAAGGAAACCAGGCCATCAAAGAACATGATGGCTGGAGACCCCCAAAGCTGACACCAGCCAGAGCATAGAACAACTCAAAGACGTAGTGCCAAATTAGAGACCTGGCCCATGGAATCGCCAAGAGTTGAACATGACTGCATAAATATCATCATCATCATCATCATCATCATCATCATCATCATCATCATCATCATCATCATCATCATCATCATCATCATCATCATCATCATCACCATTGCTGTTGTGCTGCAGATCTTGGAGCTCTGATGGAAGTAGACCTCAAAGGCCATTACAGACTTTCGGGTACTGTACATTTCTTTCTTCTTCCCCATGACTTTGAACCACCACTGAGTAAGTGGTTAAATGGAGAAATTGGACAGCTCCCAGAAGGAAATCCTCCCTGAGTGTTTGGAGTAGTTGTCAAAAGTAATAGCTGCAACATTCAATCAGAGGCTTCTGGTGATGGGAAGACTCACCCATCGCCATCTGTGAAATTACGTCTTGCTGCCTTGGAGGAAACCTTCAGTGTTTACTCCTTAAGACAGAAAACAAAACTCTTTCGCCTCCTGTTTAAAAAGTACCTTAAACCTGGTGTTGCACTGAGCTACTTTAATGATATACAGTAGTGGCCAAAATTGCGGAAACCTTTTGGGAAAAGTGTACAGTAGAAATGCCACCTTTGGTTAAGTTTCCACCCATTTTTCTTCTAATTTCTTTATAACTGTAGCCTTGTTCACTTAATAATACTATTTTACATCGCTTTCTGGGCGACCAGTTCAACTCTTTGCACCATGACTTTAATTTTATTACGTTTTACAAGCTGACTAAATGAAAGAACACCAAAAAACCCAGCCAACTTGATAGCCATCACGTAACACACTGACCAATGTCCTCCTCTCAACTTCAATACGTGACATCAATAACTGAATCCTACTGTGATCTGATTGGCTCATTGCCAAAACAAGATGACACCTGATTGGCTCTCTAAACACTCACGCTCATTGGCTACAATCAGATGAAGGAAAGCTACCTGAGATCAACCTAAGCAAGTTGTGCTTCCTTTTTCTGGCTATTTGGCTATAGCCTTTCATAGAATACAGTACAGATAATTGAACAAACTTTGTTGCATTACATTCTTGATTAAATTATCTTTCCATCGATATATAATTTTATAGTACTTCTCCAAAATATAAGTGGTGTTATTAGCCATCAAAATACACTTTTCCCAAAAGGTTTCCACAATTTTGGCCACTACTGTATGTCTTTTTCTTTGGTTAGAGAGCTTGGTTTGGTTCTTCTCCATAAGTGGAACTGACGGGGAAGATTTTAATCGGCGCTTGATTTTGAAAGAACACATGCTAGGATTAAACTTATATTAAGGAGCTGGTCAGACCTGCTCCAGGTTGGTCCTTTAGGAGAGAAAGACCCTCGACTCCGTTTGGTTGAAGGCAGTGGTGGGATTCAAATAGGTGAACAACCGGTTCTCTGCATGGATGCTGCTTCCGGAAGTCCGTTCTGGGCCTGGGCAACAAAAAATTACCTACCGGTTCTGGTGCAAACTGGCTGAATCCCACCACTGGTTGAAGGGATCGATCCTTTTACTAAAGGATAGTGGTTGCAGCAAAGTCAGGCTACAATTAAGTTTCCCGTGCGAAAAAGATACAGTGTGGGTGTTCTTCTGTTTATAGGGGCTTCAGGTGTGGGTGTGTCGAGTGAGGGTCTTGTGATGGGTCAAGTGTGAGTCATCAGTGAGACTACACCCACACCTGAAGCCCTTATAAACAGAAGAAGATTGATATCCCCTAAACTACTCTGAACATGTTACCCAGCTGGGCAATGAAATGTTCGGAAACCTACCCAAAAGCTCAGAGAATGAACCTTCACCCTCATCCTACACCCGAGCTACAGATGTTCATCACTATTGCAAACATCATCAGTGCTAGTTAGCACTGATGAGAATAGAATAGAATAGAATAGAATAGAATAGAATAGAATAGAATAGAATAGAATAGAATAGAATAGAATAGAATAGAATAGAATAGAATAGAATAGAATAGAATAGAATAGAATAGAATAGAATAGAATAGAATAGAATAGAATAGGAGAAGAGAAGAATGTAGAGTAGAGTAGAGTAGAGTAGAGTAGAGTAGAGTAGAGTAGAGTAGAGTAGAGTAGAGTAGAGTAGAGTAGAGTAGAGTAGAGTAGAGTGGAATAGAGTATTAATAGAGTAGAATGAATATATAGAAAGATAGAATAAATAGAATAGATAGAATAGAATAGAATTGAATAAATAGAATAGATAGAATAGAAGGAATAGATGAGAATAGAATAGAATGATAGAATAGATAGAATAGATAAGTAGAGTAGAATGTTTATCCAATCGGCGAAATTTATTGGATAGTGCTATAGTAGAGTAGAGGGAGGTTAAGTGGATGGAGTGGAATGGAAATAGGAGTGGAGTGGAGGGGAGGGTGAGTTGGAGTGGAGTGATAATGGAATGGACTGGAATAGGAATAATGATATGTAATGGAATGAGATAGAATGAATAGAAGTAGAATCTGAATAACTAGAAGATAAGAAGAATATTTGAATATGAATGGAAGAATAGAATATGATAGAATAGATAGAATGAAATAAGAGAAATAGAATAAATAGAAATAATAGAATAGAGTGGAGTGGAGTGGGAGTGGAGGGGCATGGATGGAATGGAAGGATAGCAGAATAGAATAGAATAGATAGCAATAGAATAAATAGAATATAATAGAATAGAATAGAATAGAATAGTAGAAATAGAAATAGAATAGAATAGAATAGAAAAGAGTAGAGTCGGTCGATAGGTAGAGTAGAGTGAGTAACAGATTAGAGTAGAAGAGATAGTAACTAAAGAGAATAGGAATAATAGAATAGAATAGAATAGATAGAATAGAATGAATAGGAGTAGAGTAAATGTAGATAGAGTAGAGTAGGAGTAGAGTAGCGTATGAGTAGAGTCGATTAAGATAAGTAGAGTCGAGTAGAATAGAATAGAATAGATAGAATATGAAGTTTAGCATAGAATAGAATTTAAATAGAATAGAATGTATAATAGAGTAAGTAGAGTTAGAGTATAGGTAGAGTCGAGTGAGTAGAGTAGAGTAAAGAGTAGAGTAAGTGAGTAGAGTAGAATAGATAGCATAGAATGAGAATGAATAGATAGAATAAGAATAGAATAGATGGATTTAGAATAGGAGTAGAGTAAGAATGGTATAATCAGGCGTTAGTAAGTAGAGTAGATGTAGAGTAGAGTAGAGTAGAGTAGAGTAGAGTAGAGTAGAGTAGTGGAATGGAATGGAATGGAATGGAGTGGAGTGGAGTGGAGTGGAATAGAATAGAATAGAATAGAATAGAATAGAATAGAGTAGAGTAGAGTAGAGTAGAGTAGAGTAGAGTAGAGTAGAGTAGAGTAGAGTAGAGTAGAGTAGAGTAGAGTAGAGTAGAGTAGAGTAGAGTAGAATAGAATAGAATAGTGCCTTCTAGCACTGATGAGGTTACCGAGTTGGTTAATGAAACCTCTGCAAGAAAACAGGCAAACTCAGAGAGCACCCAGGGCCCTGCAGTTCAATCCTGAGCTACAACTATTCTACTTTATTTGTTTTAAGAACACTGAGATATTTGGGGTAATCCGCATTCTTTCTCAGGGTGCATGGCCTTGAGTGCTGGCAGCTTTTCCGTGCTTCGTCAAGCTGTCATTTCCCCCTCCCCATTTCCCATCACATACTCACACGGGTTTATTGCCCATTTATCTGCCCCCCCTCCCCGTGCTCCCTGCGTCCTAGCCTTTGATAGCAGGATGCCAGCAAGGCACCAAGCCGAAGACGACAGACCTGACCGAGGTCTTTGCAAAAGGTCGAAGGTGTGTTCTTGGGAAAGAAAGTGTTCGGAAAACACTAGACCAGGTTTCATCCCCTCCACTTATGTTCTTAAAATTGGCTGGTGATAATTGTATTCATCCTGTCAACTAGATTTCACCCAAAGTGAGAAGTTTTACTCAGCCCAAAAAAGATCTCCGTAAATAAAGAGTTCAGAAACTCGTTGAATTCTAGGTGACGGTGCCATATCTAGGCCCACAATTAGATAATAACAAAGGTTGTTTGTGACTGGTTACTGTTGTGATTCTGTGCCAGCCTGTGATCCCGGTAGTTGAGTCTGGGGAATCAGAGGATGAGGAGGAGGAGGAGGGGCCTGGAGAGCCATCAGAGTTGGAGGGAGCCTCTGATGAGCTGCAGGACTTACAAACTAATGAAGAGGCTGGTCCTTCCACTCGTGATCAAGCTGAGAGCCAGCTGTGCTGGGAAGCTGAGTCGGACTCGGAGGAAGCACAGCTGGAAGACCTCAGAGACGCTCGTAAACGTAGACAGGTCACACGAGTAGGACAGAGGGAGGCAATGGGGCGGCTCCAGGGGAGGAGGAGAAAGCAGTGAGAAGCCACGCCTTGGGGGCTGCATAACAAAAAGGGAATGTGTGGGCAGGGCTGGTTGCTGGAGGCAACCGTTTGCAAAGAACTTCAGAGTCAAGAGATCATGGTCTGTTTGTTTTATCTGTGAGTTATTTCCTGTTTGACTCATGCTCCATTTTGCTTTTGGATAAGGTCTCCATTGGAAAAGTGTTCTGCTGCTTTTGCTTTCTGGGACAATTATCAGGTCTGTAACTCAAATAAAAAGGGTTTATTTTCCAGTCTACTGTTAAAAGAGGGGTTGTCTTTGTGAAGTAACAAGGACGTATATAGGCTGGGACAGAACAGTTACTTCCATCCTAATGGTTAGCTAGGTTTTGTAGCTGAAACATGGTAACCCTAATCATAGATGATCTAGCTTATTCCCACCAACATTGTCCAATATTGTCACATCCTATGTAGAAGACCATTCAGCAGATTCTACGAAAGAACATTTAGAACAGGGGTCCCCAACCTGTGGGCTGCAGCCCAATACCGGTTCATGGCCTGCTGACCACTAGGCCACAGGAATGGCTGGCGAGTGCGCTCACCCTCCCCACTTGCACTAGTGCCACTGCATGGGTGCTAGCAGTCCCGTTTGCACATGTGTGGGGGTGCTAGCTCCACCGCCAGGATCATGCGGGCACTAGTGCCCCATTTGTACATGCATGTGGGTGCTAGCGCCGGCAACAGTGCTGCCGTGGGTGTGCGTGGCCCACTTGCACATACGCATGGGCACTAGTGCCACCACCGTGCACACGCCCATTTTGCGCATGTATGCACGCATGTGCATGTATGCATGTGTGTGTACATTTCCCTGCTCTTCACTTTCCCGCCGGGCCGCCAACCCGGAAAGTTTGGGGAGCTCTGATTTAGAAGATTTTCTAATGCTGGGCTTCGGAAATATTCATACCCCTCTGTTGTCTTTTCGCAGGAATCCATTTCATCAGACAAAGCAAAGCAGAAAATAAAGATAAGATAAGATAAGATAAGCTAACCTGTATTGTCATTTTTTTACTGTGGGCACAACGGCACACATCAAAAATGAAATTTAGTTGCCCGCTCTCAAAGTGAAACATATACATGACACACACCTAAACATACTATGAACAACATATGTATAGACCCACAGCCCTACATATACGTAGCAAATAAATATTAAATACTGTCCATCTTGAATATATAACGGAAGGAGGAAGCTTGAGAATTTGCAATGTTAATGCTGTATGGAATGAAACTATGGCTGAATCTGGATGTTCTGCTGCGGATACCACGAAGCCTCCTCCCAGAAGGTAACAAGGAAAACAGGTCGTGAAGAGGATGTGTAGTGTCCCAGATAATCTTACAGACCCTGCTCAAGCAATGCTTCTGTGCTATGTCCTGGATGGAAGGGAGGGAACTGCCAATGATCTTTTCGGCCATCCTCACCACTCTCTGCACCGCCTTCCTGTCTGAAGCAGTGATGCTTCCAAACCAAACTGTGATGCTGTATGACAGGATGCTCTCGATCATCCCCCTGTAGAAAGTGGTCAGGACAGGGGAAGGAAGATGTGCTTTTCTCATGCGGCGCAGAAAATGCAGGTGCTGCTGTGCCCGCTTCACCAGTTTCTCACTGTTGAGCGACCAAGTCATTTAAAAAGAAAAACTCTTTTATTACCATAAAAAAAGGAATTCTAGGCCTCTTTGAGTGTTCCTTCCCCCCCCTTTTTTTAGTGTGAAACAATTTTACTATTTTTTCAATAGCAGCTCGAGGGAACCCAGCGTCCCTATCACATTGTGACCCGTTTACAGATTAAAGGTGCGACAACGATACAGTTGAACAACCCCCTTGACCTAGTTGGATGTGTATTTAAGAGAACTCATCAGGCCAAGATGAATCAGATTCCATCTACGGGCAGTCCTCGCGCTTATGACCACGACTGACCCCCCCCAACGCTTCTGTGGCTAAGCTAAGGTAGTTGTTCAGTGAGTTTGGGCCCCCATTTTATGACCTTCCTTGCCACAGTCCTTAAATGAATCCCTTCACTTGTTAAGTGAATCTGGCTTCCCCATTGACTTTGCGTGTCAGAAGGTCGTCAAAGGGGATCACGTGAGCTGGGGACACTGTAACCGTCATAAATACGAGTCAGTTGCCAAGTGCCTGAATTTTGATCACGTGACCATGCAGATACAGCAAAGGTCGTAAGGGTTATTCTATTATTTCTATTCTATTCTATTCCATTCCATTCCATTCCATTCCATTCCATTCCATTCTATAATAATAATAATAATAATAATAATAACAACAACAACAACAACAACAACAACAACAACAACAATAATAATAATAATAATAATAATAATAATAATAATAATAATAATAATAATAATAATAATAATAATAATAATAATAATAATAATAATAATAAAGTTGGAAGGGACCTTGGAGATCATCTAATCCAACCCCCTGCTCAGGCAGGAAACCCTATACCATTTCAGACAAATGGCTGTCCAGTCATTATATTATAATAATAATAATAATAATAATATAATGATAATGATAATAGTAATTGGCGCCAAATTGGCACCAGCCAATAATAGTAATAAAGTTGGAAGGGACCTTGGAGGTCATCTAGTCCAACCCCCTGCTCAGGCAGGAAACCCTATACCATTTCGGACAAATGGCTGTCCAGTCTCTTCTTAAAAACCACCAGTATTGGAGCACCCACAGCTTCTGGAGGCAGGTTGTTCCGCTGGCTAATTGTTCTAACTGTCAGGAAGTTTCTCCTTAGTTCTCGATTGCTTCTCTCCTTGATTAGTTTCCATCCGTTGCTTCTTGTCCTGCCCTCAGGTGCCTTGGAGAATAGCTTGACTCCCTCTTCTTGACCCCTGAGATATTGGAATACTGCTATCATGTCATCCCTATTCTATTCTATTCTATTCTATTCTATTCTATTCTATTCTATTCTATTCTATTCTATTCTATTCTATTCTATTCTATTCTATTCTATTCTATTCCATTCCATTCCATTCCATTCCATTCCATTCCATTCCATTCCATTCCATTCTATTCATATCGAAGAAATAGTGGAATAGAACCATTAAAGAAAGGATGCCAAAGGAGGGGCAAAATGAAATGTGAATGACAAAAAATATAATATTTTTTTTAATTACTTTAAATAATTGAATTGAATTGTCGAATAGTCCCACAACGAGTTCTCCCACGGCAAGTTGCCTGCAGCGACTTGTCCCATTCCAATCTGGAATTCAGACCACATTCCATCCCTGACATAAACCAAATAAATACATATATGTCGATTAGACTCACCTGCTTCATATGCTACCTGAAGCCCTCGCCTGTGGATTGTAGAATAGAATAACAGAGTTGGAAGGGACTTTGGAGGTCTTCTAGTCCAACTGCCTGCTCAGGCAATAAAACTTATACCATTTCAGACAAATGGCTGTCCAGTCTCTTCTTAAAAACTTCCAGTGCTGGAGCATTCACAGCTTCTGGAGGCAGGTTGTTCTGCTGGCTAATTGTTCTGATAGGAAATTTCTCCTTAATTGCAGGTTGCTTCTCTCCTTGATCGGTTTCCATCC
Source organism: Azemiops feae (assembly GCA_023970755.1). Taxonomy (NCBI): domain Eukaryota; kingdom Metazoa; phylum Chordata; class Lepidosauria; order Squamata; family Viperidae; genus Azemiops; species Azemiops feae. Next base: position 83,776 of record JALGBA010003919.1, on the reverse strand, counting down.
GTTGCTTCCTGTCCTGCCTTCAGGCGCCTTGGAGAATAGCTTGACTCCCCTCTTCCTTGGGGCAGCCCCAAAGAAGAGGGAGTCAAGCTATTCTCCAAATCCCCTGAAGGCAGGACAAGAAGCAACGGATGGACACTCATCAAGGAGAGAAGCAACTTAGAAGAAATTTGTGTCTTTTTTGTTTGATTTTGGCTCTCTCTGCTGCATAGACCCAGCTGTAGGATTTGTAAAGCTCAGATAATCGCATTTTGATTGATGCCTACACCTGCCAGTTAAGAAACAGGCTAAATCCAATGTCTGGATGTTTCTACTATGGTGGGTGAGTTTGCGTATAGATGTGTTACAAAAACAAAGGTTCTTGACTTCGCCTCCTTCACAGGAGTTGTTGGTGTATAAAAACACAGGAGAAGTAAGTGACAGTGGAAGACAAAGGATATAAATCTGATCAGTCAATCAACCAATCAATCAATGTTCTGTAAAAACAATCGTACACACAGGATACTCCTTGTGGCTATACCCACCATCTCCTTAACGAGGTCATTCTACTTAACCGACCTTGACTCTCTTTGGCTAAATTAAAACAAGTATAATTAGGATGCACTTAATTTGTACAGTCTGACTCACGTTCAGCACAGGGGAGATTCTTTTCCCGAGGAACACAGAACTGACCCAAATAGTATCACGTGAACAAAAGGTGGACTGGAAATAGCACGTTTGTGTCTAAACCTTAGCCCACTCGGTTTATCTTGTCTCGCTTTGGAAGGCTTATGAGAAAAGAACACCAAGAAATTCCAGAAGGAAGGAAGGAAGGAAGGAAGGAAGGAAGGAAGGAAGGAAGGAAGGAAGAAGGAGGGAGGGAGAGGAGGGAGGGAGGGAGGGAGGGAGGGAGGGAGGCAGGGGATGGAGGCAGGGAGGCAGGGCAGGGAGGCAGGGAGGAGGCAGGCCGGGAGCAGGGAGGATAAAAAGGAAAGAAAGAGGGAAGGAAGAAGGAAAAAATAAAAGGAAAGAAACAAAGATCAAAAGGAAGGAAGGAATGGAGGCAGGGAAGGAGGGAGAGAGGGAAGGAGGGAAGAAGGGAAGGATAAAAAGGAAAGGGAGGGAGGGAAGGAAGGGAAGGAGGGAGGGGAGGGAAGAAGGGAAGGAGGGAAGAAAGAAGAAAGGGAGGAAGGAAGGAAGGAAGGAAAGATAAAGAGGAAAGAAGAGGGGGAAGGAAGAAAGGAAAAATAAAAAGAAAGAAGCAAAGATCAAAAGGAAGGAAGGAATGGAGGGAGGGAGGGAAGGCGGGAAGAAGGGAAGGAAGGATAAAAAGGAAAGGGATGGAGGGAAGGAAGGAAGGAGGGAGGGAGGGAAGGACGGAAGGATAAAGAGGAAGGAAAGGAGAGGAGGATGGCAACGGCAAATTAATTTCTTGCTGTGGATCTGTCCCTGGAGTCATTAGGCGTTAATTCAGAGGACACATGCTATCTATTTTTAACCAATTGTTAATCAAATTGAAATGCAAATGGAATTAAATCAATTTTAGATTTGTCCTAGCCTTGTCCCCTATCAGGAGACCAATGGCATATGATTCAGAGAATCAGCGCCAATCTAATCTTAGGAAAGATTCTGCCCGGCTGCCTCCTTGGATCCACATCTCACCAGTGGGGTGCAGTCATCACCCTTCAGCCATTCTAAATTGGCTTCTTTCAAAGGACAGGTGGCTGTTTTTGGTGACCCCTTTGGTGTTGGTGGTCCTGAGCATGAACTAAAGCCCTGAGAAGGAGAAGGAGAAAGAGAGAGAAAGGGAAAAGGAAAGGGGGGGAGAGAGAGAGAGAGAGTAGGAAAGGGGAGAGAGAGAAAGAGGAGAAAGAGAAAGAAAGAGGAAGAGCAAGAAAGAGAGGCAGAGAAAGAAAGGGAAAGAGAAAGAAAAAGGAAAAAGGAGAAAGAGATAGAAAGGGAAAGAAAAGAGAAAGGGAGAAAGAGAGAGAAAATGAAAGAGAAAGAGAAAGGGAAAGGGAAAGAGGAGAAAGAGAAAGAGAAATAAAGAAAGGGAAAGAGAAAGGCAAAGCAAAGAGAGAAAGAGATAGAAAGGGAAAGGGAGAGAAAGAGAAAGAGAGGGAAAAGAAAAGGGGAGAGAGAGAGAAAGAGAAAAAGAAAGGGAAAGAGAAAGAAAAGAAAGAGAGAAAGGCAAAGGCAAAGAGAGAAAGAGAAAGGGAGAGAGAAAGAGAAAGAGGGAAAAGGAAAGGGGAGAGAGAAAGAGGAGAAAGAGAAAGAAAGAGAAAGAGAGATAAAGAAAGGGAAAGGGAAAGAAAGAGAAAGAGAGGGAAATGGAAAGGGAGATAGCGAAAGAGAAAGAGAAGAAAGAGAAAGAGAGAGAGAGAGAAAGAAAAAGGAAGAGGAAGAAGAAGAAGAAGAAGAAGAAGAAGAAGAAGAAGAAGAAGAAGAAGAAGAAGAAGAAGAAGAAGAAGAAGAAGAAGAAGAAGAAGAAGAAGAAGAAGAAGAAGAAGAAGAAGAAGAAGAGAGAAAGATAGTTGGATAACAAATACTTCAAAAGTCGGATTCTCCACTCATCAGAACTTCTTAGCAACAGCAGGCTGATATTCAAGTGGTGAAGAGAAGTATAGATTCGAAGTCCCACCACTCTTTCTGAGCAGGGGCTTTGGGAGGGTCTTCTGCTGCTCTGGGTCCTGCTTTCTTCGTTGTGTTGGCTTTATTGTAAACATCAGCAAGTTTCAAGAATATTCAACTCGGGCTCTGAACACTCACTTTTCGAAAGCGCAGTCATTTTGTTTTTTTAAGGCATCATTTGTTTTAATTTTACTAGGAGCGATAGGGCCATCCAGGATTGGGAGACGGAACGGAGTGGTTTTATTTACAACGTGCCTGGGAAATCAGCAGCGGAACCATTTCGTAGCTTAGCCGAAGAAGGACATCTGGATTCATGAAATTTATGAAACCATCTTCTTTTACAACTAGGCCATTCATTCTTCTCTGTGCACCACGCTAATAAATAGCCATAATGATTTGGCTGAAACACATGCTCAAGACGAACGGAAAGTTTATCAACTTCTTTCCATGGGACTTTTCCACAAGATGGCATTGTTAATTGTTCTTTGCCCAAAAAAATAATAATTGGAAAAAGGGAGCTGAAATTGAAATATCAGGGAAGGGAAGGGAAGAGAAGGGAAGGGAATAAAGAGATGAAGAAGGGAAGGGAGTAAAGAGATGAAGAAGGAAGGGAGTGAAAAGGAAGAGTAAAGATGAAGAAGGAAGGGAAGGGAAGGGAAGAGAAGGGAAGGGAATAAAGAGATGAAGAAGGGAAGGGAGTAAAGAGATGAAGAAGGAAGGGAGTGAAAAGGAAGAGTAAAGAGATGAAGAAGGGAGGGAAGGGAAGGGAAGAGAAGGAAATGGATGGGAGAGGAAGAGAGGGAGGGAGGGAGGGAGGGAAGGAAGGAAGGAAGGAAGGAAGGAAGGAAGGAGGGAGGGAAGGAAGGAAGGAAGGAAGGAAGGAAGGAAGGAAGGAAGGAAGGAAGGAAGGAAGGAAGGAAGGAAGGTAGGTCACATGGCTGCAATTTCCAATTTTTTTCTGTTTTGGAAACCAGCATTTATTTCCGTTTTCCAGCAAAAAAACACACGCATAGCCTTCCTCTCCTTCCCTCCTTCCCTCTTTCCCTGCTTCCTTTTCTGAAATGTTAGCTACTTCTCCTAGCTCTACATCAACCCCCAGATCTAACCATGATCCCCTCGATCTCTTCGTCCCAATGATTAATAAATGCTTGAACAACAGAGAGCCGAGCACCGAGACCTCTGACGTGCCACTCAATATTATTTTTCAAGCTGGTGCGTGAAGCCATTTATCAACACACAGGCTGTCATTCAGCTAATTAAGAATTCATTTAACAGTGGCATCACCTAGCCCATTTTAAGCTATTTTATTAATCAGGATATCGTGAGATGCTTTATTCAACACGTCGCTGAGGCCACACTACACTAGGTAAACAACATTTCCCCCATCTATTAAGTTAACAATTCTGTCGAAAAGGAAGAGAGGCAGTTTCATCTGGCAGATCTATCTATCTATCTATCTATCTATCTATCTATCTATCTATCTATCTATCTATCTATCTATCTATCTATCTATCTATCTATCTATCTATCTATCTATCTATCTATCTATCTATCTATCTATCTATCTCTATCTAAATAATAATAAAGTTGGAAGGGACCTTGGAGGTCATCTAGTCCAACCCCCTGCTCAGGCAGGGAGACCCTATACCATTTCAGACAAATGGCTGTCCAGTCTCTTCTTAAAAACTTCCAGTGTTGGAGCATTCACCGCTTCTGGAGGCAGGTTGTTCCACTGGTTAATTGCTCTCACTGTCAGGAAGTTTCTCCTTAGTTCCAGGTTGCTTCTCTCCTTGACTAGTTTCCATCCGTTGCTTCTTGTCCTGCCTTCAGGCGCTTTGGAGAATATCTATATCTATATCTATATCTATATCTATATCTATATCTATATCTATATCTATATCTATATCTATATCTATATCTATCATCTATATCTATATCTATATCTACATCTACATCTACATCTACATCTACATCTACATCTACATCTATATCTATATCTATATCTATATCTATATCTATATCTATATCTATATCTATATCTATATCTATATCTATATCTATCTATATCTATATCTATATCTATATCTATATCTATATCTATATCTATATCTATATCTATCTATCAATATATGCCTCTAATTTTCTGGACCCCATCATTTCTCCAGAAATTCTAAAAGATTATAGAGAGCAGGACACATTGAATTCTAGTCCCACCTTAGGCATGAAAGCTGGCTGGGTGACTTTGGGCCAATCACCAGGAGACAGTGAGTTCTAGTCCCGCCTTAGGCATGAAAGCCAATTGGGTGACTTTGGGCCAATCACCAGGAGACTGTGAGTTCTAGTCCCGCCTTAAGCATGAAAGCCAATTGGGTGACTTTGGGCCAATCACCAGGAGACTGTGAGTTCTAGTCCCGCCTTAAGCATGAAAGCCAATTGGGTGACTTTGGGCCAATCACCAGGAGACAGTGAGTTCTAGTCCCACCTTAGGCATGAAAGCCGGTTGGGTGACTTTGGGCCAATCACCAGGAGACAGTGAGTTCTAGTCCCACCTTAGGCATGAAAGCCGGTTGGGTGACTTTGGGCCAATCACCAGGAGACAGTGAGTTCTAGTCCCACCTTAGGCATGAAAGCCAATTGGGTGACTTTGGGCCAATCACCAGGAGACTGTGAGTTCTAGTCCCGCCTTAGGCATGAAAGCTGGTTGGGTGACTTTGGGCCAATCACCAGGAGACAGTGAGTTCTAGTCCCGCCTTAAGCATGAAAGCCAATTGGGTGACTTTGGCCCAATCACCAGGAGACAGTGAGTTCTAGTCCCGCCTTAAGCATGAAAGCCAATTGGGTGACTTTGGCCCAATCACCAGGAGACTGTGAGTTCTAGTCCCAGCTGCATGACCTTGGACCTGTCATTCTCTCTCAGCCCAACTCAACTCACAGCATCGATGTGCTAGGGAAAATAGAAGAGGAAGTTCTGTTGGATATATAGGCCACCATTAGCTATTTGTAACAAGTAATAAAGTTGGGATACCAATAAACAAATACATAAATAAAAATAAATAACAATTCTGCAATCCCCTCCTCTTGTTCCTACGGTAGCCTCGGGTAGAATGGATCTGGCCTTGGAAACTGCAACTCGCATTATTTACTTAGTTCCAAAGGTGCTTTTTTTCAAGAGGCAACTGGACTTTCTTGTTTTTTCTTTGAAGACGTTTCGCTTCTCATCCAAGAAGCTTCTTCAGCTCTGACAGGATGGTGGGGAAGGGAAGGATTTCTACTCCTTGCAGACAGTTGGTCCTTTGCATCCTTTTAGAGAGTCGTTGACCCTACCTGGAGGTTTACCTGTGTCCTCGGGGTCACCTGAGCGGTGCAAATGGGTGTGCAGCCTTCTTGGCTGCAGGATGTTTCCTGCCCTGGGTCCCTTCCCTGTTGACGACAAGTGCAGGCTGTTGGGGATGCGTCTGTGTTGTCTGCATCTCAAACTGAAGCGCAAACTGTTCCTGCAGTCTGCCATGTTTTCTGGAAATCTGTTCATCCTCCCGCACCATTCGAAGGGGGTCCATCCCAACGTTCATAGTTAAATGTCCATGAAGCTTTTCAGTCATCCCGGTCATGGTTTGTCCCAAAGGTGCTTTTTTCAGGAGGCAACTGGACTTTCCTGTTTTTCTTTGAAGACGTTTCGCTTCTCATCCAAGAAGACAGACAGTTCTGGAGGCTAAAACATATAAGGAACGGTTGCTGGAATTGGGCATGTCTAGTTTAATGAAGAGAAGGACGAGGGGTGACATGATAGCAGCCTTCCAATATCTCAGGGGCTGCCCCAAAGAAGAGGGAGTCAAGCTATTCTCCAAAGCGCCTGAAGGCAGGACAAGAAGCAACGGATGGAAACTAATCAAGGAGAGAAGCAACCTGGAACTAAGGAGAAACTTCCTGACCGTTAGAACAATTAACCAGTGGAACAACCTGCCTCCAGAAGCGGTGAATGCTCCAACACTGGAAGTTTTTAAGAAGAGACTGGACAGTCATTTGTCTGAAATGGCACAGGGTTTCCTGCCTGAACAAGGGGTTGGACTAGAAGACCTCCAAGGCCTCTTCCAACTCCTCTGTTATTCTGTTAATTTCAAGTTTGCCTCGTTTGTTTCTTTGGACTCTAGAAACCATTGAGGTTGTGAGTGGCCTCCTCACTGGCTTTTCTGTTCTAGTTTCCTGTCAATCTCTCGCTCCCCTCTTCCACCCTGGTCTCATCCAATGTTGACTCCAGCCCTCGGGGGGGGGGGGTGCATGTTAAATTCAGATCCTTTGCCAGCTTTCCATTGTTGTTCTAGACTAGTGTATCTCATCCTTGGCAATGTTAAGACAGGTGGACTTCAACTCCCAGAATTCCCCCAACCAGCTTTCCACTTTTGCTCTGGACCAGTGTTTCTCAATCTTTGCAACATTAAGACAGGTGGACTTCAAGTCCCAGAATTCCCCAGCCAGCTTTCCACTTCTGCTCTAGACCCATGTTTCTCAATCTTTGCAATGTTAAGACAGGTGGACTTCAACTCCCAGAATTCCCCCAACCAGCTTTCCACTTCTGCTCTAGACCAGTGTTTCTCAATCTTTGCAACATTAAGATAGGTGGACTTCAAGTCCCAGAATTCCCCCAGCCAGCTTTCCACTTCTGCTCTAGACCCGTGTTTCTCAATCTTTGCAACGTTAAGACAGGTGGATTTCAAGTCCCAGAATTCCCCAGCCAGCTTTCCACTTCTGCTCTAGACCCGTGTTTCTCAATCTTTGCAACATTAAGACAGGTGGACTGTCCCAGAATTCCCCCAGCCAGCTTTCCACTTCTGCTCTAGACCCGTGTTTCTCAATCTTTGCAACGTTAAGACAGGTGGACTTCAAGTCTCAGAATTCCCCAGCCAGCTTTCCACTTCTGCTCTAGACTAGTGTTTCTCAATCTTTGCAACATTAAGACAGGTGGACTTCAAGTCCCAGAATTCCCCAGCCAGCTTTCCACTTCTGCTCTAGACCAGTGTTTCTCAATCTTTGCAACATTAAGACAGGTGGACTTCAAGTCCCAGAATTCCCCAGCCAGCTTCTCTAGATTAGCACCAGCTTGATAAGATTGACAAGATGCTAGCTGAACACGTCCTCCCTGTCTACTCTAGCTTCTCTCTTGTCCAGCATCCATGATGCATTCTCCACCAATTATCTGGGAAATGATGTAAAAAAAGTAAGGAAAACATACATGTATTTTGGGACTTTGATTCTATTCCTGCATGAATTGTGATACTTTGATTCTATCCAGCCATCCATTTAGCTACCCATCCATCTCCCTATCTGGCGATCCACTCATCTAGCTGTTCATTTAGATAGATCTACATCCCTATCCATCCATTCGGTACATGTAAAAATAAATGCAGGCTTATAACGTTTATTGATCCCTTTGTAAATTAAAAATGTCACTCATTCACCCTCTCTCTTTCACACAGACACAGAAGCCTCTCCAGGATTTAGACAGTGCATCTTTTCACAAAAAAAATGCACACAAAACCATAGAAAAAAATCTACACGGTGACATGTTGCTATAGACATTATACATTATCTATCTATCTATCTATCTATCTATCTATCTATCTATCTATCTATCTATCTATCTATCTATCTATCTATCTATCTATCTATCTATCTATCTATCTATCTCTATCTATCCATCTAATTTCTATTAACTCTATCCATCCATCCATTCCATTTATTTATCTGTCTGTATATCTATCTATCTATCTATCTATCTATCTATCTATCTATCTATCTATCTATCTATCTATCTATCTATCTATCTATCTATCTATCTATCTATCTATCTATCTATCTCTATCTATATGTCTATATGTCTATATGTCTATATATCTATATATCTATATATCTATATATCTATATCTATATATGTCTTTAATAATTTTAAATATCTATCTATCTATCTATCTATCTATCTATCTATCTATCTATCTATCTATCTATCTATCTATCTATCTATCTATCTATCTATCTCTATCTATCCATCTAATTTCTATTAACTCTATCCATCCATCCATTCCATTTATTTATCTGTCTGTATATCTATCTATCTATCTATCTATCTATCTATCTATCTATCTATCTATCTATCTATCTATCTATCTATCTATCTATCTATCTATCTATCTATCTATCTATCTATCTATCTATCTCTATCTATATGTCTATATGTCTATATGTCTATATATCTATATATCTATATATCTATATCTATATATGTCTTTAATAATTTTATATATCTATCTATCTATCTATCTATCTATCTATCTATCTATCTATCTATCTATCTATCTATCTATCTATCTATCAACTATCTATCCATCCATTCTATTTATCTATCTATTCTATCTATATAATCTCTACCATCTATTTACCTCTATCTTTATAATGTCTGCATCTATCTATCTATCTGTCTGTCTGTCTGTCTGTCTGTCTGTCTGTCTGTCTATCTGTCTATCTATCTATCTATCTATCTAATCTCTATTAACTGTCTATTAATCCATCCATCCATCCATTCATCCATCCATCTATCTCAGTGGCTCCCAACCTTTTCTATACCCCAAGAACTCTTCTGATATATTCTCACACCCCTTACAGAAGTTTGAAATGGCAACGAATTATGCATATGCAGTATAATTTTGAAAACCCAAGTTTTCACACACCCCGGAATATTGTCTCGCACCCCCAGTTGGGAACCCCTGCTTATCTGTACCAGTTTTTGGTAGGCCAAATCAACAAACAAAATCCACATGAATTATTGAAATTCTGCCTTATTCATAGAGGTTGTCATAGCAGAATCGTGAAAGCTGGACGGTATTTTTCCTTCTCTCCTGCTTATTTATTTGACTTCTATACCCACTCACTCACCTCAGCAAACAAGTCTGGATGGCTCACAATTCAAAACATATATTACAATTAAAATCCTAAAAACATTTTAAAACAATAAAGACAGTAAAAAAAGCATTAAACATTAGAACGTCTAATACAAAGTACACACAAAGCAGGAAGTCTGGCCTGCTAACAATATAGCCAGGAAGCGGGTAATGAAACGTGAGCAAGAAAACAAGCAACCAAGGACCCCACAATCGTCGTCGTCGTTCTCCTCCTCCTCCTCCTCCTCCTCCTCCTCCTCCTCCTCCTCCTCCTCCTCTCCTCCTCCTCCTCCTCTCCTCCTCCTCTCTGCACAGCCCCTCCCTTCTAGCACGGATGATGTTATCTAGTTGGATAATGAAACATCTGCAAGAAAACCACCAAGCTCTGAGAGCACCAAGGACCCCACAGTCCTCCTCCTTCTCCTCCTCCTCCTCCTCCTCCTCCTCCTAGCATTGATGATGTTATCTAGTTGGGTCATGAAAGGTCTGCAAGAAAACAACCAAGCTCGGAGAGCATCATGGACTCCACAGGCTTCCTCCTCCTCCTCCTCCTCCTCCTCCTCCTCCCTCCTTCTAGCATTGATGATGTTACCTAGTTGGGTCATGAAATATCTGCAAGAAAACCAACAAGCTCTGAGGACACCAAGGACCCGACAGTTCAACCATGAGCTACAAATACTCTCAAATACTCTTGGTGACCTGGAAACTTAGCCACATGCAACAGATAGCCCAAATTGTTGTGCTAGATTGCAAATCAGCTGACCAGCATCTCTGTGTGTTTTGGGCTGCTGGTGGTGGAGAAAACAACAAGTGCTTCTTGGCTTGATATTGTGTTAATCTCAGCACCTGGAACTGTGAATTCTTCTTTTACATAATTCAAGGTGTTCCTTAGTTCAACTGGCTTTTGGAAAGTTAAGAATTCTTCAGGCGGGGTTGGAAGGGAGACGCACTTTGCTCACTCAGCATGTGCCTGTGGGAAGTCAGCCCCCTCCCCCAGAGAAAGAAATATTTTGGGGGATATTAAAAAAGCAGAATATATTTCTACAAAGGAATAAGGGAAAATCTTAGGCAGAAACTCCCCTCTTCCCAAAGTCTTTCTGCCCCAAGCTGGGGCCAGATCTATAGAATTGCAGATTTGAGAAGCTTGGAGCTGATGGGATTAGAAAGACAAAGATCCCTAGAACCAACAACCCCTCACCCCCCAAAAGAAAATCCAACACAGGAAGTAAGCCATCAGCCCCAGTCCCAGAGAAGCAGGACATGACCTTTAGGACATTAGGATTAACCCACCACCATCAGAATACTAAAAGGGCACACTGAAGCTCAGGTCAAAGTTCATGCCACAGGAACAGGAAGAACAACTCCAAACTCAAAAGCCCAAGAAGGTATAAAACCCCACCACTCCCAGCAACATGTGATCAGCTGCCCCAGAGCCACATTTCTTGTGGTTCTGCTCTTCAATCAACTACAACCTTCTTTCCTAAAGCAGTCTCCATTTTGTTTATTCCTGGCTTGGACTGGACCCTGATGAAGATTTTTCTTTCAACATGTCAATCTGTTAACAAGCAGCTGCGTTAGTGCCAGACCACCCTTGTGTTGTGCTTCTCCGTGCAGTGCCCCAATTTCACCCCAATTTGTTATTTTGTAGTCTTTTCCAGATTCTTCTTCTTCTTCCACTCCCCACAGGCTGTTGAGATTAGTCACCACTCTTCCCTGCAGCACTGAAGGGGGCTGTCTCTTCCCCAAACCCCTTCTTTGACCCAGCAAGTTCAGATGCTCCTGACAGCTGGGGAAGCAATTAGTGCCAATCATGGGGGCAGACCTTCTCCTTTCTCACCTGATCTGCACCGTTTTGTCCACTGAGCTTTTAATGCGGTTCCTCAGCAACCGTAAAGTTTGTTCTGCTCTCTTCTTGTTATCTAGAGCAAGTTTCTGGAGGTGGACTAGTTAAGGCCAGCAAATTAGAAGGTTTAGGTGGTGGTGGAGACTTTACTTACCTTTCCCGTAGGTGAGAGCTGGGGGAGGGCTTTTTTTTTTTTGAGTCATCAGGTTGTGTAATTGGGGTCACAGCAGTTTAGTGGTTGGTAGAGGGGAAAGGAGATGAGATGATCCTTGACTAACTAGAGGTGCTGAATGCTGAGTAATGCAGAAGCGCCTTGAGTATTGTTGTTGTTGTTAGTTGCGAAGTCATGTCCGACCCATCGCGACCCCATGGACAACGTTCCTCCAGGCCTTCCTGTCCTCTACCATCTTCTGGAGTCCATTTAAGCTCACGCCTACTGCTTCAGTGACGCCATCCAGCCACCTCATTCTCTGTCGTCCCCTTCTTCTCTTGCCCTCAATCTTTCCCAGCATTAGGCTCTTCTCCAGTGAGTCCTTCCTTCTCATTAGGTGGCCAAAGTACTTGAGTTTCAACTACAGGATCTGGCCTTCCAAAGAGCAATCAGGGTTGATCTCCTCTAGGACTGACCGGTTTGATCGCCTTGCAGTCCAAGGGACTCGCAGGAGTCTTCTCCAGCACCAGAGTTCAAAGGCCTCAATTCTTTGGCGCTCAGCCTTTCTTACGGTCCAACTTTCACAGCCCTACATTGCAACTGGGAAAACCATGGCCTTGACTATACGTACTTTTGTTGGCAGGGTGATGTCTCTGCTTTTTAGTATGCTGTCTAAATTTGCCATATCTTTCCTCCCCAGGAGCAAGTGTCTTTTAATTTCTTGGCTGCAGTCCCCATCTGTGGTGATCTTGGAGCCCAGGAAGATATAATCTGCCTTGAGTATTAGGAACCCCTTATTGGAAGTTTGAAGTTGGGCATGTGTAGGCCTGGGCACGGATCTCCACTGACAGGGAAAGGAGAAGGACTATGAAGAGGTGAAGTTATAACATTGTCAGACGCAAAGAAGAGGGGGGTCAGCTTATTTTCCAATAAAACTTGTAACATTGTCAGCCACAAAGAAGAGGGGGGTCAACTTATCTTCCAATAAAACTTGTAACATTGTCAGCCACAAAGAAGAGGGGGGTCAACTTATTTTTCAAAAGGACCTGAAGGTAGGACAAGAATCAACAGACGGAAACTCATCAAGGAGAGAAGCAACCTGGAATGAAGGAGAAACTTCCTATCAGTGAGAACAATTAACTAGTGGAAGAGCTTGCCTCCAGAAGTTGTAGGTGCTTCATCACTGGATATTTTTAAGGAGAGACTGGATAGTCACTTGTCTGAGATGGTATAGAGTCTCCTGCTTGAGCAGGGGTTGGACTAGAAGACCTCCAAAGTCCCTTCCAGCTCTATTCTGATTGATTGAAGAACTTAGAACATAGAATAATAGAGTTGGAAGGGACGTTGGATTTGGAAAAGGTTTGAGTTCAACCTGTCTTTTCATTTGCTTTGAACCTGGATTTGAAGATGATGATTTGAACTTGGGGTCAGAATCATTCATTAAGTTGCAGCACAGAAGATTTATTCCAGCCTGTATGGAAGAATCTAGTCAACTAATGGTCAGCACTAACTTGGCGCTAGAGAAGGGGTCAATGGAATTCAAGGGGAGGATGGTGTTGGAGAAAACTCTTGAGAGGCCCTTGGAGTACAAGGAGATCAAATCAATCGTTCTTGAACTTGACCATTCTTTGGAAGGACACATACCGAAGCTGAAGCTCAAAGACTTTGGCCACCAACTGAAAAGAGAGGACTCCTTGAAGAAGACCTTGAAGTTGAGAAAGATGGAAGGCAAAAGGAGAAGGGGACGGCAGAGCATAAGATGGTTAGATGGTGTCATCAACGCAACGAACATGAATTTGGGCAAATTCCAGGAGACGGTGGCTGATGGGTGGGGGGCTGGCGTGTTGCGGTCCATGGGGTTATGAAGAGGCAGGCCTGACTTAATGACTGAACAGTAACAAATATTTATTATAGCTTGAATAGTTTTAAACATTTTTAATGATTCCCAATGTATGCCGTCCAGAATCACTTGTTGAGATGGACAGATACAGAAATCAACAAATTAGCTTTTCTGCCAGCAGTGTGCAGCAGCAGCCAAAAAAGCCAATACAATCCTGGGCTGTATAAACAGAGGCATAGAATCAAGAACACGCGAAGTATTATTACCGCTTTATAAAAGCCTAGTAAAACCACATTTGGAATACTGCAACCAATTTTGGTCAACATACTACAAAAAAGATGTTGAGACCTTGGGAAAAATTCAGAGAAGAGCAACTAAGATGATCAGAGGCCTAGAGACTAAAACATATGAAGAACGGCTGCAGGACTTGGGTTTGGCTAGTCCAGGGGTAGGCAACCTTGGCTCTTTTATGACTTGTGGACTTCAACTCCCAGAATTCCTCAGCCAGCTATGGTTGCCTACCCCTGGGCTAGTCTAAAGAAAAGAAGAAACAGGTGACTTCCGGTCCTGCATGGTAGCGACTGGTCACGGCTAATTTTTGTCCTGTCTGGAGACACTAATGGGTCCAAGCCTCCCCGGAGAGGGGGTGAAGAAAGAAGGGTGCCCTGGCGACTCTGGAATGACAGCGGTCGCTCCATTTGTCTTGGGGAAAGCCTTCTAACCCAATAGGAGAAAGGCTGTATTTCACCGATCAGCCCAAGCTACTTGCAACCGAAGTCCAAAAGAACTAACCAGCACAACAGTAAACAGCGTGCTTGAAACTGGGTGAGGAATCTGATTTTCCCTTTCCTATTCTATACTTAATTTCCTGGGAAAGATCTCCAAGAAGCAAAATACCTCCGAAAGTGAAGGAGGGGGACTTCCGCTCCACCCTTATATTAATGGAAGCGGCGAATTAAAATTTCCATGGAGGATCAAAATATATGGTAGTGAAATAAATTTATAAACTTGAAAGCTAAAATTTAACTTTGGACAAGTTTAAAATTGTTGAATGGTTAAGACTCTCATTTTAAAGACCATTGTTCATATTGAAAACTAAATAGATGCTGACACCTAGTGGTGGATGAAGATTATGACAGTTATGATTTCCATAGAGAACTTGCCAAAAAGCTCTGAAAAAAAAGACAACAATCTGGGCTGCAGACAAAGAGAGAATTATAAACTTTAGGGGAAAAAATCTTTTTTGAACTCTTTGGATTACAAATATCTATTTAACCGGGACTCTAAAGCTATTTGCAGATAAGAAGGAAAACTTCAACTTTTGGCCATCATGGATCAGAGACATGTAGATAGAACATGCCAAGAAAACATAAATACCTCTCAGAAGGAGATATATAGTATACTGCAATTAATTCAAATAATACTGAGTTCAAATCACAAAGAAATCCAAAATAACTTTGAAAATATAAATTAATCTATTTCTAAGTTAACTCTACAACAATAAAAAAACTTCCAGGAAACAACAACAGAGAAGGAGCAGACAAAACAAATAAATGGACATAAAATTGAAAATAGAGACTCAACAACTGAACTTAACAAAACAAGAAAACATGATTTAATCCTAGTGGGGGGAAAATTTACAAGAAATGGAAAAAACAACTCATCCCTTAAGACTACAAAATAAATCTGAGGACAAAAAAAAACAGATTGGATAAAATGGAATGTAGAGGTGTTAAAAACATCAGAGAGAAAGGAAATGATAAGAGAAGCAAAGAAGGAGAAAAAGAAAAAAGATTTTCAAGATCAGATGTGAGCCCTAAAATTTGTTTCTTTTCTCCAAAATTTCTCACTGCTCTCCTTATTCTGATGTACAAAGAATTTGAGCTTTCTTGCCTAAATCCCATACGGGCAGTCCTTGTTTGGACTATGAAATTTTTCTTTCCCCCAAAAAGTGCAGTTTCTTTCTATCCAAAATCCATCTGGAGATAATCTATTTTGACCTCCCCAAATGAGGTCCACAAATCAATGAGACCTTGATTCAGTTGAACTACTATGGATTACTAGTCGGTAATCAATAATGTTTATTTGCTTGACAACCAGCAAAGATTGCCGATTCTAGGATTATCTAATATCTAATATTAAGAGGGTGCCATATCCTTATTAGAATATGGATTCAGAATGAACTCGCTTTATAGAAATCAGGAGATATTATTGGGAAGATTCCCCAACAAACTGTTGAGGAATTGCTTCGGTCAATACAATTCCTCAAGTCTTCATACTTGACTAAATCCTCCAGTGATATTCTCCAATAAACAGCAATATTCAAGGTTGGCATCACTGTGACATTAGATATCAGCTTTGCTTACCTATCCCCCCCACACACACACAAACACACACTACTTATTTCTTGAGAAGAGATGAGTTAAATAAAGCAGACTTTAAGTCCAAACATTTTTTTGTAGTGCTAGATGTTTCAAAAAGTAACATCATAGGTTAATGGAACTGCAGCATAGCTGTCCTTACAGCACTCCAAAACCAATATTCCTTTGTCAAGCAGTTTTCATGCACCACTAGATAATTTTGAAGGTTCTCATAAAAGCCATTATCACCTGAAATGGATGTATATTGAAATCCTTAGCCTAACTGCTAAGCTTAAGTTAATCAAGGCTGACCTGGAAGTGGCCCTCTTGATTATTAAAGATGTTGTATTAAAATTTGATAGGACATGTGTGCTGGAATAGGTCATCACCTGTAGTTCTTGGTGGAGAAAAATCCTGTAGATGCTTATGCTTGATATATTTTTATGAGCTGGGCACAAGTGGAAAGGGTTCTGATAAGTCTTGATTGATTGATTGATTGATTGATTAGGTGCTATCAGATTGATATCAACTCTTAGTGACCACATAGAAAGATCTTCTCCAGATCTTTGGAGCTGGTTCTTCAGCTCTTCCACGGGTGTCTCCATCACCATCAGAATTGGACCCATACATCTTCTTTCTTCTCTTTCCTTCCATCTTTCCCACCATGATGGACTTCCCAAGGGAGAAGACTCTTTGCGTAATGTATCCAAAGTAGGATCATTTGAGTCAGGTCATTTGTGCCCCGAGTGTGATCTCTGTAGTTGATTTGTGCAATGATCTGTTTGTTTGTTTTCTTGGTTGTCTCTGATGTCCTCAAAAGTCTTCTCCAAATTCCAAAGTTCAAAAGCATCAATACTCTTCCATTTCTGCTCCTTTAAAGTCCAACTTTCACTTCCATCGAGTGTCCCAGGAGATACTGTGGCTTGCACGATTCTGATGTTTGTATGTGTAGACACATCACAGCATTTGAACCTCTTCTGCAAGTTGGCTGCTCCAACAAGTTCTAGTCTGTGGTGCATTTCTTGACTGCTTCTTCCTTTTCTTGACTGCTTGTACTTTGGAAAATAGTTTGACCTCCTCATTTTTGTAGGATCCCCTCAAATATAGCAGTGTTCCAATATTTGAGGAGCTCCTACAACAGGGGTCTTCAAACATGGCCCTTTTATGACTTGTGGACTTCAACTCCCAGAATTCCTCAGCAGGGCACGCTGGCTGAGGAATTCTGGGGGTTGAAGTCCACAAGTCATGAAGGGGCCAAGTTTGAAGACCCCTGTCCTACAAAGATGAGGGAGGTCAAACTATTTTGCAAAGCACCAAAAGGCAAGACAAGAAACAATGCTTAGAAACCAACCAAGGAGAGAAATAACCTAGAATTAAGGAGAAATTCCCTAACGGTGAGAGCAATCAACCAATTGAACAACTTGCCTCCATAAGTTTTGGGTGCTCCATCACTGGAGGCTTTCAAAACGAGACTGGACAACCGTTTATCTGAAATGGTATAGGGCAGGGGTAGGCAACCTTGGCTCTTTTATGACTGGTGGACTTCAACTCCCAGAATTCCTGAGCCAGCCACGCTGAGGGGAAAGGGAGAGGTTTCCAAGCTGAGCCATGCTGACTCAGGAATTCTGGGAGTTGAAGTCCATGAGTCATAAAAGAGCCAAGGTTGCCTACCCCTGGTATAGGGTCTCCTGCTCAAGCAGGAGATTGGACTAGAAGACCTCCAAGGTCCCTTCTATTATTCTATGTTCTTTTCTGGGAATTATGGGAGTTGAAATCCACAAGCCTTAAACTCGCCACGTTTGGAGACCTTTGGCTTAAAACAAAGCTGAAGGTCAGTTGGACCTTCCCGAGATGCAGTTCAGACATTCCAAGAGGAAGGAGAAAAAAAGCCAGCAGCTGTTCAAAGATAAATTGCACTATGCATAATATTAGACATTTTATATATATATATATCGGGTTCCTTTGTTAATCCTAAATGGACGATTTCATATTCAGTTCCTGCCCATCCATCCCAACAGGTGGGTGTGCTGACACCCGAAGGCAATTAAAGGACCTTGTTCCCTTTGGCTCCTCCGACGAGAATTTAAAACACCATCCTGTCTGTAGGTGGTAATTTTAAGCTTTTCATTTCAGCAAATTAAAAGCCTGTTTCTTTCTCCGACTTCTTCTTCTTCCCCTTCCCTCCTTGAAAATATGTGTCTGCCGGTGTGTAGGCGTTCAGTCTGAGCTCACCTTTCGCGATTCCAGGGTAAAAATAAATTCTCCGAGACACTCAGTTCCTCTCTGGAGATTGCCAAGCTACTTCTGTAAAAAAATCACACACACAAAATAGGTAGGTTTTCAGAAGGGTTGGGGCAACGAAAGAAACCAATTGCCATTATTTTTTTAGCCCCGGTGGGATCAAACAGTACAGACCCCAAATGTTTGATCTAATGAGTAGCTGTTTAATTTGCTTGCTCACCGGGCTCCTGAGAAGACCTTACAAGTCAAACTACCTTGGTGGGTTCTTACTCTGGAGAAGGAGAAGAGGAGAAGAGAGCGCTGGGCCAGGTGGAGCTACTGAGGAAAAGGAATGGTGAAATCTAACGAACCATCAAATATATCCTTTCAGTTCATGGTTACCAGTTAGGTCTGGTAACTGAGAGAGGTAGATGATAGAGGGGGGGGGGAGAGATAGATAGATAGATAGATAGATAGATAGATAGATAGATAGATAGATAGATAGATAGATAGATAGATAGATAGATAGATAGATAGATAGATAGATAGATAGATAGATAGATAGATAGAGATAGAGAGAGATAGAGATAGAGATAGAGATAGAGATGGAGATAGAGATAGAGATAGAGATAGAGATAGAGATAGAGATAGAGATAGAGATAGAGATAGAGATAGAGAGATAGAGAGATAGAGAGATAGAGAGATAGAGAGATATAGAGATAGAGAGATAGATAGATAGAGATAGAGATAGAGATAGAGATAGAGATAGAGATAGATAGATAGATAGATAGATAGATAGATAGATAGATAGATAGATAGATAGATAGATAGATAGATGATAGATAGATAGATAGATAGATAGAGATAGATAGATAGATAGATAGATAGATAGATAGATAGATAGATAGATAGATAGATAGATAGATATAGATAGATAGATAGATAGATAGATAGATAGATAGATAGATAATAGATAGATAGATAGATAGATAGATAGATATGGTTGGTAGGTAGGTAGTAGGTAGGTAGGTAGGAGGTAGATAGATAGATAGATAGATAGATA
Organism: Azemiops feae; assembly: GCA_023970755.1. NCBI lineage: Eukaryota > Metazoa > Chordata > Lepidosauria > Squamata > Viperidae > Azemiops > Azemiops feae. The sequence goes on along the minus strand of JALGBA010003919.1, from coordinate 64,763 downwards.
GATAGATAGATAGATAGATAGATAGATAGATAGATAGATAGATAGATAGATAGATAGATAGATAGATAGATAGATAGATAGATAACAGAGATGTGAGATAGGTGGATCACAGAGATATAAAGATTGAGAGAGAGAGAGAGAGAGAGAGAGAGAGAGAGAGAGAGAGAGAGAGAGAGAGAATACCCATGTTCATGCTTTTTAGTAGTGTGGAGGCCACAGCTGTTGTTTGTGGAGTTATCCTATCAACAATCCGTTCTCCTTCTTGTGTCATTTTTGGACTTGCAGGTCCTTTGAACCATTCCTGGTGGAGGAGACATCCCTCCTTCAGGATTGGTAACCAACTGTAAACCAACCAGAGAAATAAATGGCTACTCTTTTTTGATTTCTTTATTGTGTCAAACTATCTCCTTCTTTGTCAGAAGTTGCTCATATGAAGAAGTGAGGCATCTGGAGAAACAGCATGGCTCTCACCTGCTGACAACAAGACTCTTCTGCGCCTCTCTCTGTTGGACTATGGTTTCAAGGCCAGAGGCCCATTACTGTTCTGAGAAGGACCTCCAGAATACCCTAATACAGGAGAAAAGCTCAGAACTCCCCTTCTCCGTTGCCCCAGTTGAGGCTTCGGCCTTCTCAACGTCTGTAAACTCCACTTGTCATCCCTTCTGCAACCTTCTAGCTCTGTGGTTATCTCAAGTTTCTTAGTCTCAACAAAGCAGCTAAGACATTGTTGTGCTGTCCCAAAGGTGCTTTTTCACAAGGCAACTGAACTTTCTTGTTTATTTTCTTTGAAGACGTTTCGCTTCCCATCCAAGAAGCTTCTTCAGCTCTGCCTGGATGGTGGGGAATGGAAGGATTTATACTCCTTGCAGATAGTTGGTCATTTGCCTTCTTTTAGAGAGTCATTGAGGCCACCGGGAGGCTGATCTGTGTCCTCAGGGTCACCTGAGCGGTGCAAATGGGTGTGGAGCCTTCTTGGAACTGTTGAAAGGACTGTTTTTGTAGACTGGAGATAGATGATGTCATATCCCTCAACAGAGGGGGTTGTTCAATTGAAGGACCTGGATAACTGAGAATCTCCATAGACATTGTTGGGTTCTTCTACCACCACAAGGCTTCCGCTGAGTTTAGGCAGCTGTTGAAGACACAGCTGTTCTGCTGAGAGGTGACTAGAACAACAGATGGGATACTATACCAACCATGCTGTGTTATTATTGTCCCCAGCTCAGTCACCCAACTGGCTTTTATGCATAAGACAGATCTAGAACTCACTGTCTCCTGGTAATTGGCTCAAAGTCACCCAGCTGGCTTTTATGCCTAAGGCAGGTCTAGAACTCACTGTCTCCTGGTGATTGGCCCAAAGTCACCCAACTGGCTTTTATGCCTAAGACAGGTCTAGAAGTCACTGTCTCCTGGTGATTGGCCCAAAGTCACCCAACTGGCTTTTATGCCTAAGAAAGGTCTAGAACTCACTGTCTCCTGGTAATTGGCTCAAAGTCACCCAACTGGCTTTTATGCCTAAGACAGGTCTAGAACTCACTGTCTCCTGGTGATTGGCCCAAAGTCACCCAACCGGCTTTTATGCCTAACACAGATCTAGAACTCACTGTCTCCTGGTAATTGGCTCAAAGTCACCCAACTGGCTATTATGCCTAAGACAGGTCTAGAACTCACTGTCTCCTGGTGATTGGCCCAAAGTCACCCAACTGGCTTGACAGGTCTAGAACTCACTGTCTCCTGGTAACTGGTCCAGCTGGCTGCCTTAACCACTAGGTCAAACTGGTGCTGATCCTTATGGAAGCATTGAAAAAAACCACTGAACTTGTAAGAAAGTAGGAAATAAAGCAAATAATCAAATATGACCAATTTACTGCAGGCTGTGAAACATCGATAAGAAATTTGTTTCTCTCTCTAGCACAGTAGAACAACCTGCCTCCAGAAGTTGTGGGTGCTCCATCACTGGAGGCTTTCAAGAAGAGACTGGACAGTCACTTGTTTGAGGTGGTATAGGGTCTCCCGCTTGAGAAGGGAGTTGGACTAGAAGACCTCCAAGGTACCTTCCAACTCTCTTAATCTCTTCAGCTGTGATACACAGCTGGAGAAGGAGTGGGGGGTGAATCTTGGCAAAACCACCCAGTGTTTCTGGGGGGAGGCATTAGATTTAAGAGACGGTCCCAAGACAAAAAACTGCACAGTCCAGAACTGGATAGAGAAGGGTGGAAAAGGTGTGCTAGAATCTCCCAGGTTACAGCTACTAAGTTAGAAGGTTATTGTCAACGCTGCTAACATCGGATGTTTTTGCTTTGACAACAGATGGAGATGCAACCATTTTCTTCTTATGTTTTACTCGTAGAGTTAGAGTTAGATGAGGCTGTGGAGGGGGGGGGAGGAATCTGCATGAGAGTTTAGCTAGACATAACAATACTGGACCTAGTGTGTGAACCAAGGTTATTGAAATAAGAGATGATAAGGATTGGCGGACTGGAGAACTGGAGGGAAAGACTGCATTTCAACTCTAATTGGAGAATGTGATTGATGACTGTTAATTGGAGGAGGGAATTGTGCTTTGATACTATGTGCTCAGGGGAGGGGAACTCAGTTTTTGGCTTCGATTACGCAGTGCCGATGTTATGCTACTCAAAATAAAGATTCTTTAAGGTAAACGATGCCTCGAGGTTCTTTGAAGAGTTTCATCTGTCGGAACCATGACATTTATAACTTTAATCTGGCAAGATTCTGTCTATTAGTGATAAGCAAATAAAGAATTGAATTGAATCAGATTTCACTGTATCATCTTTGGGCTTGGGCCTGACAGTAATTGCTGCTTCACTAACCCCCAAATACAGGTATTCCTTGACTTACAATCATTCATTTAATGACCATTCAAGGTTAAAACAGCACTGGAAAAAGTGACTTATGACTATTGTTCACACTTACCCCCTGCAACATTTCCATGGTCACATAATCAAGGTCTATTTTGGTGATCAATAAGATTTAAAACATTGACTTGACGGCACCTATTCAAAAATGCCAGTGAATATAGACAGACTTCAAGATCACCTGAAGATCACCTGGTAAGGCCACGCTTGGAATACTGCATCCAGTTTTGGTCACCACGATGTAAAAAAGATGTTGAGACTCTAGAAAGAGTACAGAGAAGAGCAACTAAGATGATTAGGGGACTGGAGGCTAAAACATACAAGGAACGGTTGCAGGAATTGGGTATGTCTAGTTTAACGAAGAGAAGGACGAGGGGCGACATGATAGCAGTGTTCCAATATCTCAGGGGCTGCCCCAAAGAAGAGGGAGTCAAGCTATTCTCCAAAGCGCCTGAAGGCAGGACAAGAAGCAATGAATGGAAACTAATCAAGAAGAGAAGCAACCTAGAACTAAGGAGAAACTTCCTGACAGTTAGAACAATTAACCAGTGGAACAACCTGCCTCCAGAAGCTTTGAATGCTCCAACACTGGAAGTTTTTTAGAAGAGACTGGACAGCCATTTGTCCGAAATGGTATAGGGTTTCCTGCCTGAGCAGGGGGTTGGACTAGATGACCTCAAAGGTCCCTTCCAACTTTATTACTATTATTATTATGCAGTATTCCAAGTGTGACCTTACCAAGGCATTGTAAAGTGGTATTAATACTTCACGTGATCTTGATTCTATCCCTCTCTTAATGCAGCCTAGCACTGTGTTGGCCTTTTTGGCAGCTGTAGCATACGGCTGGCTAAATATTTAAGTGATTGTCCACTAGGACTCCGAGGTCCCTCTCAGAGTTACTGCTATTGAGCAAGGTACCCCCTATACTATACCTGTACATTTGGTTTTTCTTGCCTAAATGTAGAACCTTGCTTTTTTCACCACTGAATTTCATTTTGTTAGATAGCGCCCAGTGTTCAAGTCTGTCCAGATCCTCCTGTATCCTAAGCCTGTCTTCTGGAGTGTTGGCTATTCCTGCCAGCTTGGTGTCGTCTGCAAATTTGATGAGTTCCCCATCTATCCCCTCGTCCAAATTGTTGATGAAGATGTTGAAGAGCACTGGCCCCAGAACAGAGCCCTGGGGCACCCCACTGCACACTTCCCCCCACGTAGATGCAGTTCCATTGAGGACCACACGCTGAGTACGGCCGGTCAGCCAGCTACGGATCCATCTGGTGGTGATGCTCTCTACCCCACATTTTTCTATCTTATCAAGTAGTAGGTTGTGATCTACTTTATCAAATGCCTTACTGAAGTCCAAGTAAATAATATCCACAGCATTCCTCTGATCCACTAATTTTGTCATTTGGTCAAAGAATGCAATAAGATTTGTCTGGCATGATCTGTTTTGACAAACCCATGTTGGCTTTTAGCACTGATGATGTTACCTAGTTGGGTAATGAAACATCTGTAAAAAAATAACCAAGCTTAGAGAGCACCAAGGACCCTACAGTCCTCCTCCTCCTCCTCCTCCTGTCCATAAAACCCACTCCCTTCTAGCACTGATGATGTTATTTAGTTGGGTAATGAAATGTCTGCAAGAAAACAAGCTCAGAGAGCATCAAGGACCATACAATCCCCCACCTCCTCCATAAAACCCACTCCCTTCTAGCACTGATGATGTTACCTAGTTTGGATAAAGAAACGTCTGCAAGAAAACAAGCAAGCTCAGAGAGCACTAAGGACCACACAGTCCTCCTCCTCCTCCTCCTCCTCCTCCTCCTCTCTATTCCATAAAACCCACTCCCTTCTAGCACTGATGATGTTACCTAGTTTGGGTAATGAAACGTCTGCAAGAAAACAAGCAAGCTCAGAGAGCACCAGGGGGACCCCTCACACATTCAGTCGATCAATAAATGCGTCCGTCACCTTAGCAACTTAATAGGGCTTTGTAGCTCCTCCGATTGCTAAGGTATGTCAGAATATAGATGCACTGGCGTGCAACCACTTTTCAATAATGTGAAAGTAGTTCCCTAGGTAACCTGTAGAAATAGCATCCAATGAGCAGCAGAAGAAAACATCAGCATAACCGAGACCGAGGAAGTCAGGAATCATCTGAGGTCATCAGGACGTCCCTTCAAGAGGGCTGAATATTACTAGTAAGTGTCCCATTTATCTAAAGGGCACTGCAGGTTGTCCTCAACCTACGACCATCGCTGAGCCTGAAATTTCTGTTGCTGAGCGAGACATTGGTTAGGTGAGTTTTGCCCCAGTTTACGGACTTGCTTCTGACAATTGTTAGTTGAATCACTGCAGTTGTTAAGTTAGCAACACGGTTGTTAAGTGAATCTGGCTTCCCCCACTGACTCTGCTTGTCAGAAGGTTGCAAAAGGGGATCACGCGACCCCGGGACGCCGCGACCGTCATAAATGTGAGTCAGTTGTCAAGCGTCCGAATTTTGATCACGTGACCACACAGGGATGCTGCAACGGTCGTAAGCATGAAAAATGGTTGTAAGTCACTTTTCCCAGTGTCGTTGTTACTTCAAAGGGTCACTAAATAAACTGTTGTAAGTCCAGGACTTACATCCACCTCTGCCCACAGGTAAAATGTATTTTATATCATTCCTAAACTGGAAGGATAGGAAGATCTTAAGAGAAATGGAGAGCCACCATCATCCAATGGGTCTTCTGCAGAAGAATGCCTTTCTTGATTGGGATTTTCTAGGCTTCTTTCACGAGCCAGAGAGAACAATGATTACAAAATGCAGTGATGAATTAATGACACCAGACTTGGCTAGAGCACATTTTTTATAGGAAATGATTTAATTTATTTTTCAAGTTCAGCAGTGCCCAGCTCCAAACCAACAGTCTGGATTGCCTGCAGGGGTGACATGATAGCAGCGTTCCAGTATTTGAGGGGCTGCCACAAGGCAAAAGGGATCAGGTTGTTCACTAGAGCACCAGAGGGAAGGACAAGAAAACAATGGTTGGAAACTGATCAAAGAGACACCTGGAATTGAGGAGAAACTTCCTGACACTGAGGACAATTAACCAGTGGAACAGCTTGCCTTCAGAAATCGTGGGCGCTCCATCACTAGAGATCTTTAAGAAGAGATTGGACGGCCACTTGCCTGAGACGGTATAGGTTTTCCTGCTTGAGCAGGGGGCTGGACTAGAAGACCTCCAAGGTCCTTTCCAGATTCTATTCTATTCTATTCTATTCTATTCTATTCTATTCTATTCTATTCTATTCTATTCTATTCTATTCTATTCTATTCTATTCTACTCTACTCTACTCTACTCCACTCCACTCCACTCCACTCCACTCCACTCCACTCCACTCCACTCCACTCCACTCCACTCCACTCCACTCCATTCTATTCTATTCTATTCTATTCTATTCTATTCTATTCTATTCTATTCTATTCTATTCTATTCCATTCCACTCCATATTTTCTATTCTATTCTATTCTATTCTATTCTATTCTATTCTATTCTATTCTATTCTATTCTATTCTATTCTATTCTATTCTATTCTATTCTATTCTATTCTATTCTATTCTATTCCACTCCATATTTTCTATTCTATTCTATTCTATTCTATTCTATTCTATTCTATTCTATTCTATTCTATTCTATTCTATTCTATTCTATTCTATTCTATTCTATCCCCAATATGGTTTTTCACGAGGCAACTGGATTTTCTTGTTTTTCTTGGAAGTTGTTTCTCTTCTCATCCAAGAAGCTTCTTCAGCTCTGCAGAAGCTTCTTGGGTGAGAAGCGAAACATCTTCCAAGAAAAACAAGAAAGTCCAGTTGCCTCCTAAAAAAAAGCACCTTTGGGACCACCGTGTCCTGGATGACTGAGAACTTCCATAGACATTTAGCTGAGCACTTTGGGATGAACACCCTCCAAATGGTGGAGAAACATGAACAGATTTCCAGAAAACCTTGCAGACTGCAGGAACCATTTGCGCTTCAGTTTGAGATGCAGACAACACGGACTCATCCCCAACAGCCTTGCGCCTACAAAATGTTGCCTGCTGAAGAGCTGTGGGGATCTTCATCTGCTTTGGACCTTGGTGTGAATGAATGTTTCACGTGGCACTTGCTTTGATCTGTTGGGACCCCTCTCTTCGTTTCTCCATAACAATATGGAGGATAATCAAACTGGATTCAGGAATTCAGCAGAATCCCTTTAAAACAGATGTTCGAAAGAAAAGGTCAGGTGTGTTCAAAGCACAGTTGCTTCCCCACTCCCTCCACGAATCTCTTTGTAGTCCTCAAAAGGCCAAATTGAATTTACACGAAACTTAAGGTCCTATCTCAGTCTTGAACAAACTTTCTCCACCATCGCAAAAAAGATCGCAGTCTATACTGAATTTTGGAACGTACTCCATAGAAGGCTGCCCAAATCCCGGTCCAACCTTCAGCGAATGCTTCTCCACTTCATTTCAGCTAGATCACTTCTCACTACCATTCTGCAACCAAACACAATAGTGAAAGTTTTCCACCCCTGGTAAAATGCAGACTGGTGGGGTCCTTGGTTCTCTCCGAGCTTGGTTGTTTTCGTGCAGATGTTTCATTATCAAACTGGATAACATCCTCAGTGCTAGAAGAGAGTGGTGTTTATGGAGAAGAAGTTAATGCAACCAACACAGTGCTGGGCTGCATTAACAGAGGGATAGAATCAAGATCACGTGAAATGTTAATACCACTTTACAATGCCTTGGTAAGGCCACACTTGGAATCCTGCATCCAGTTTTGGTCACCACGATGTAAAAAAGATGTTGAGACTCTAGAAAGAGTGCAGAGAAGGGCAACAAAGATGATTAGGGGACTGGAGGCTAAAGCATATCAGGAACGTTTGCTGGAATTGGGTATGTCTAGTTTTAATGAAAAGAAGGACTAGGGTGACATGATAGCAGTATTCCAATATCTCAGGGGTTGCCCCGAAGAAGAGGGAGTCAAGCTATCTCCAAGGCGCCTGAGGGCAGGACAAGAATTAATGGATGGAAACTAGTCAAGAAGAGGCAACCTGGAACTGAGGAGAAACTCCTGACAGTTAGAACAATTACCAGTGGAACAACCTCCTCCAGAGCGTGAATGCCCAACACTGGAAGTTTTTAAGAAGAGACTGGACAGCTATTTGTCCGAAATGGTATAGGGTTCTTGCCTGAGCAGGGGGTTGGACTCGATGACCTCCAAGGTCCTTCCAACTTATTATTATTATTATAAAATGATGATGAGGAGGAGGGAGGAGTAGGAGGTGGAGGAGGAGAAGGGAGGGAGGAGGAGGAGGAGGAGGAGGAGGAGGAGGAGGAGATCTCCCAAGCATGTAAAACCACATCCATTAGGTTCCTCATTAGTCTGAATTGTTTCTGTTCCTATTTCTCAGTCTAACAACTGTTATACAACTGTTACTTGCACAACACTACCATCATAAAAATGCTGGGTGTAGGTAAGAAATTACTGCTAGGGACTGAATCAGTTCACACTCCTCCTCCTCCTCCTCCTCCTCCTCCTCCTCCTCCTCTCCCTCCTCCTCGCTCCTCCTCCTCTCTCTCCTCTTCTTCTTCTTCTTCTTCTTCTTCTTCTTCTTCTTCTTCTTCTTCTTCTTCTTTCTTCTTCTTCTTCTTCTTCTTCTTCTTCTTCTTCTTCTTCTTCTTCTTCTTCTTCTTCTTCTTCTTCTTCTTCTTCTTCTTCTTCTTCTTCTTCTTCTTCTTCTTCTTCTTCTTCTTCTTTTTAATAAGAGACAGAGAGAGAAGAAGGCTCACCAATACTGCAGGCCATCGATTCTTGACCAATGACCTCATCAGACTTCCTTGATGGCTTCTCTCCCCTCAGCAACATAACAAGAACATGGTCTCTCCGTAAAAAGAAATTCTATTTTGCCAGCCTATCCTCCAAAAATTTGGTCCTGCTATGTGCGAAGCACGCAGCGTCTGATTTACTGCACAAGCCTCTCGAAGCATCTCCGAAGTTTCTCTCTTCACCTGAGTCCTTGAGAGATATTCCCATCAGCCTTTGCACAAACCGAAACCCAGGGTCACGAACCAATACACTTCCTAAGGCCTGCTCTCCCTGTGACCTCTGTCAAGAAAAATAATTGGATATAAGATGAGGAATGTAGTTGGGATCCTCACCAGTGCTCTGTATCTCAAAATAATAGTTACCTGCAGCTCCTGAGCGTGAAGCCTGGCTGATATAGAGTTTAGATGAAGCAGAGTTTAGAAAAGTTAAAACTCAAACTGAAAACTAAACCAGCTCTCCATCCTTTCCAAATCTCTCCTCCATTATATTTAAACCAATCCACAGGTATAGTATAGGTGGTACCTGGCTCAACAGTAGCAACTGTGAGAGGGATCTCAGAGTCCTAGCGGACAATCACTTAAATATGAGCCAGCAGTGTGCTGCAGCTGCCAAAAAAGCCAACACAGTGCTAGGCTGCATTAACAGAGGGATAGAATCAAGATCACGTGAAGTGTTAATACCACTTTACAAGGCCTTGGTAAGGCCACACTTGGAATACTGCATCCAGTTTTGGTCACCACGATGTAAAAAAGATGTTGAGACTCTAGAAAGAGTACAGAGAAGAGCAACAGAGATGATCAGGGGACTGGAGGCTAAAATATATGAAGAACAGTTGCTGGAATTGGGTATGTCTAGTTTAATGGAAAGAAGGATGAGGGGTGATACAATTGAAGTCCTTCAGGATTTGAGAGGCTGCCCCAAAGAAGAGGGAGTCAAGCTATTCTCCAAAGCGCCTGAAGGCAGGACAAGAAGCAACGGATGGAAACTAATCAAGGAGAGAAGCAACCTAGAACTAAGGAGAAATTTCCTGACAGTGAGGACAATTAACCAGTGGAACTGCTTGCCTCCAGAAGTTGTGGGTGCTTCATCACTGGAGGTTTTTAAGAGGAGACTGGACAGCCACCTGTCTGAAATGTTATAGGGTCTCATGCTTGAGCAGGGGGCTGAACTAGAAGACCTCCAAGGTCCCTTCCAGCTCTATTCTGATTCAAGTGAGGTCATACGTCCAATGGCTCACTTAACCAGACGTCATTTCCTTAACAACTGCAAGTACTTCACCACTTACAACAGTTTGCTTAGGACTGTTCAAAGTTACAACAGCAGAGGAAAAAAGTGACTTAGGACCTTTTTTCCACACTTATGACCATTGCAGCCTCCCCATGGTCACGTGATCAAAATTCAGATGCTTGTCAGCTGACTCATTATTACGACGGTTGCAGTGTCCTGTGGTCACGTGATCCCCTTTTGCGGCCTTCCGACAAGCAAAGTCAATGGGGGAAGCCAGATTCACTTAACAACCGTGTTCCTAACCTAACAACTGCAGTGATTTACTTAATGACTGTGTATCTCCAAGACCTCCCTGGCTGCTTCCAACTCTTCCTGTTGTTCTGTCAGGTCTGAACTTGACTTATTATAAACGTATAAATTCTCCCTCATAAGAAACAGCTTACGCGGCAAGGCGATCTAACTTGTCCCACGGATTCTCATCAAGGTTGAAATAATTTCCCCACGGTGTTCGTACGTAGTTTTCCATCACTTAACTAAAATTAATACTCAGCAAAAAGGCAATTTGGAAATGTAAATGGTAGGCAAGCTGTTACTCATTGTTTCACACCAAAAACAGTGAAGTAACAATTGTAGTGGGATCTAATTATTTCGGCACCGTGCAATCGCTCCGTTCAGGTAACCAAAATGATCTTACCCATCTTTTTCATATCAATTAACGGCGGAGTTTACATCTTTATTTCAGTACATAAAACTCTCCACTGTCAGGGGCCTTAATAACTGCTTTGCCAGATGTTCAGTGTCTTAGCTGTTGTTGTTGTTTTTTTCCCCGCTCGCTAGGGCTGCCTCTTGATAATTTTGTTTGTTGCATTATGTAGACTAAAGCAATTAGTACTTATTTGGATGGTTACTTCGGAAGGTCACAGAGTAGATGAGATGGTAACGTAAAAAAGAGAGTCATCGGACAGGAAGGCACCTCAGAGGTCTTCTAGTCCACTCCCCTGCTTAAGGCAGGACACCTTATTCCATTCTGGTGAGACGATGGTCCAGTCTATTTTTAAAACCTCCAGTGATGGAGCACCCACAACTCCAGGAGGCAAGCTCTTCCTTGGGGTTAGGGATGACATGATAGCAGTGTTCAGGGGCTGCCACAAAGAAGAGGGGTGAACAGAGAGGAAGAATAACAGAATAACAGAGTTGGAAGGGAACTTGGAGGCTATCTAGTCCAACCCCCTGCTCAGGCAGGAAACCTTATACCATTTCGGACAAATGGCTGTCCAGTCTCTTCTTAAAAACTTCCAGTGTTGGAGCATTCACAGCTTCTGGAGGCAGGTTGTTCCACTGGTTAATTGTTCTCACTCTCAGGAAATTCCTCCTTAGTTCTAGGTTGCTTCTCTCCTTGATTAGCTTCCATCCGTTGCTTCTTGTCCTGCCTTCAGGTCCTTTGGAGAAGAGGTCCAGTTTGGTTGCCATGATAGGAAAAAGATGTTGAGACTCTAGAAAGAATGCAGAGAAAAGTTCTCCTTTGTTCTAGGTTGGCTCTCTCCTTGATTAGCTTCCACCCGTTGTTTCTTGTCTTGCCTTCGGTTGCTTTGGGGAATGTAGATGTTGTTTCATCCTGCTCAGTGGTGGGATTCAAATAGGCGAACAACCGGTTCTCTGTGTGGATGCCGCTTCCGGAAGTCTGTTCTGGGCCTGGGCAACAAAAAATTAGCTCCCGGTTCTGCCGAAGTGGTGCGAACCGGCTGAATCCCACCACTGATCCTGCTCTAATCTTCCCTGCTGTCCCCATTTCCCATTTCTTCTGTAGGGTTTTAAACAAAGAGTGTGGGAAACCAGGGATGGTGCAGGCGACTGGAGCTATGATTGTACACCACAGACAGGAGATTTGCACATTAAATTCCCTTTGGGTGATCTGATTAATTCAACACTCTCTTTGACCGTACTTCAGCTAGGACCAGTAGTGAGATTCAGCCGGTTCGCACCACTTCGGCAGAACCAGTAGCTAATTTTTTGTTGCCCAGGCCCCGAACGGACTTCCGGAAGCGGCATCCACACAGAGAACCAGTTGTCGACATATTTGAATCCCACCACTCCTTCCTTCCTTCCTTCCTTCCTTCCTTCCTTCCTTCCTTCCTTCCTTCCTTCCTTCCTTCCTTCCTTCCTTCCTTCCTTCCTTCCTTCCTCCCTCCCTCCCTCCCTCCCTTCCTCCCTTCCTTCCTGTGGTGGGATTCAGCCGGTTTGTACCAGTTCAGCAGAACCGGTAGCTAATTTTTTGTTGCCCAGGCCCAGAACGGACTTCCGGAAGTGGCATCCACACAGAGAACCGGTGGTTCACGTATTTGAATCCCACCACCGGCTAGGACGTTTCTACCTACGTTCTCCTTTCCTTCCAAAGCCGTTTCAGAGGGAGAAATGTCGACTGCCTGAGACTCATAATCTGCAAGAATAGCTTGAGTATTCCAGCAAAGGTAGGGAGGCAAATTAATTAGGAATCCTTCGTCCTCCAGGGAGCACAGACGATAAAAATAAAACGCGGGCGTTTCCACAGCAAGTGTCCTCACAGGAAAAATGCGAGCAGATTGAAGTGGGAATAAAATTGAACTGGCACGGAGTTAAGTTGAATAAAGTCTCAGGGTCTTCCTGTTCCTTGGGAAGGGAAGCGGTTATGCCGCCTCCTGAATTGTCGCCATGCGCAAAACCTGATGGGCGAAAAGGACAAAAATAACGTAATTTCTCGAGACACGCGTGACTGTGCGTCTCCACATGTACAGGTAGCCCAAACTTTAGGTCGCTAACCGTTTGTTAAGTGAGCTTGCCCCATTTGACAACTTTCCTTGCCGCAGTTGTTAAGTGAATCATTGCATTGGCGAAGTGAGTAACACGGTTGTTAAGTGAAACCGGCTTCCCCCGTTGACTTGGCTTGTCAGAAGGTGGCAAAAGGGGATCACGTGACCCCCGGGGACACTGCGACCATCATAACAATGAGTCAGTTGCCAAGCGGCTGAATTTTGATCACATGATCGAGGGGATGCTTACAAAGAAGAAATTTCCTACCAGTGAGAGCAACCAACCAGTGGAACAGCTTGCCACCAGAGGTTGTGGGTGCTCCATCACTGGAGACTTTCAAAAAGAGACCGGACAACCATTTGTCTAAAATGGTATGGGGTCCCCTGTTTGAGCAGAGGGTTAGACTAGAAGACCTCCAAGGTCCCTTCCAACTCTATTATTCTAGGTTCTATGTTCATCTGAGCAGTCTGATGGCTCTGGGATAGGTTGAATCTAGAGTAGAACAGAACAGAACAGAATAGAATAGAATTATGGAATAAAATAGAATTACAGAAGAGAAGAGAAGAGAAGAGAAGAGAAGAGAAGAGAAGAGAAGAGAAGAGAAGAGAAGAGAAGAGAAGAGAAGAGAAGAGAAGAGAAGAGAAGAGAAGAGAAGAGAAGAGGAAGAGAAGAGAAGAGAAGAGAAGAGAAGAGAAGAGAAGAGAAGAGAAGAGAAGAGAAGAGAAGAGAAGAGAAAATATGGAACAGAACAGAACAGAACAGAACAGAACAGAATAGAATAGAATAGAATAGAATAGAATAGAATAGAATAGAATAGAATAGAATAGAATAGAATAGAATAGAATAGAAGTTGGAAGGGACCTTGGAGGTCTTCTAGTCCAACCCCCAGCTCAGGCAGCAAACCCTATACCAGTGATGGCGAACCTTTTAGAGACCCAGTGCCCAAACTGCAACCCAAAACCCACTTATTTATCACCGGGTGCCGGGTGGGCGTGGCCGTGGTGGTCATGGCAGACTGGGTGGGCAGGGCCAGGGCAGCGGGGGCCAGTCCCTTGCCATCTCCGGGGCATGGCACCTGTGCCCACAGAGAGGACTGAGTGCCGCCTCTGGCATGCGTGCCATAGGTTCGCCACCACTGCCATATACAATCTCAGACTGTCCAGATTGGCTGTCCAGTCCCTTCTTAAAAATCTCCAGTGATGGAGCGTCCACTTCTGGAGGCAGGTTGTTCCACTGGTTAATTGTTCTCACTGTCAGGAAGTTTCTCCTTAATTCCAGGTTGGTTCTCTCCTTGGTCAGTTTCCATCCATTGTTTCTTGTCTTGCCTTCTGGTGCTTTGGAGAATAATTTGACCCCCTCTTCTTTGTGGCAGCTCCTCACATACTGGATAATGAATCTAAATGAACGTCTCTCTATCTTCTCTTAGGTGAACCATTCACCAGTGGAACAGCTTGCCTCCAGAGGTTGTGGTTGCTCCATCACTGAAGGTTTTAAGAAGAGAGTGGACGGCCATTTGTCCGGAATGGTATAGGGTCTCCTGCTTGAGCAGGGGATTGGACTAGATAGAAGATCTCCAAGGTCCCTTCCAGCTCTATTCTGATTGGTTGATACTGTTCTCCAAACCACCAGAAGGTAGGACAAGAAACAATGGTTGGAAACTAATCAAAGAGAGAAGCAACCTGGAATTAAGGAGAAACTTCCTAACAGTGGGGACAATAAACCAGAGGAACAGAAGTTGTCGTCAGAAGTTGTGGCTGCTTCATCACTGGAGGTTTTTAAGAAGAGACTGGACATCCATCTCTCCAGAATGGTGTAGGGTCTCCTGCTTGAGCAGGGGGTTGGACTAGAAGACCTCCAAGGTCCTTTCCATTTCTGTCATTCTGTTATTCACCCAGCTTGGCGAGCTTCTTCTGGACATCTTCATACTCCTTCTTGAGTTTTGCTGGACAGTTTAATATAGCTTGCTGGGCCCAACTTTTCAGGAAATTGGAATGAAATGAAAAAAACTTAGGAAGATTTTTTTTTCCATTTATGAAGACAGAGGCCATTCAGGGCTTTGGAGACAGACCTCAAGACACCAAGCCCTGTTTCCCAAACAGCCTAATTTGATGTATTGCACTCTTTGAGATTTCATTAACGGCCGAGCAGATTAGTTCTCCATAAAGTGTCGTCTCCATAATATTTCTGAAGATGGATTTCTACAAAACAGCCTCCAGGAGCCAATTTTACCTCACAAGGTTCAAAGAGCCCATTTTGTGTACTCTGCAAAATGTTCCTCGATCTTAAAATGGTCCTTCTTGGCTCAAGGAAGCCCAAAGAATTGGCTGGAAAGCAACCGCCGTTGAGATGTTAGCAATGAAACGTGTTCATTCTGCTGAAGGATTCATCTCCCGTGACACCATCGTTTCCAATAAAAGACTGGAAACAGAGCGAGGGTTATATCTTCCTCTAAATAGAACTAATTCTCCAGGGACATAATAAACCTGAAAAATCATCGGCCCAAAAGTAGATTACAGCAGGAACCACGAGAGGGAAAAATGTCAAAGTGACAGCGAGCTGGCGTTTCAGGTTCAAAGATTCAAAGCGAGGTTCCTAAGCGGATCTAAGAATAACAGAATAACAGAGTTGGAAGGGACCTTGGAGGTCTTCTAGTCTAGCCTCCTGCTCAAGCAGGAGACCCTAGACCGTATCAAACGGATGGAAACTGACCAAGGAGAGAAGCAACCTAGAACTAAGGCGAAACTTCCTGACAGTTAGAACAATTAACCAGTGGAACAACCTGCCTCCAGAAGCGGTGAATGCTCCAACACTGGAAGTTTTTAAGAAGAGACTGGACAGCCATTTGTCCGAAATGGTATAGGGTTTCCTGCCTGATCAGGGGGTTGGACTGATGACCTCCAAGGTCCCTTCCACTTTACTTTATTATTATTATTATTATTATTATTATTATTATTATTATTATTATTATTATTATTATTATTATTATTATTATTATTATTATTATTATTATTATTATTATTATTATTATTATTAAACAAATGGCTGCCCCATCTCTTCTTGAAAATGTTAATAGAGCATAACAGAACTGGAAGGGATCTTGGAGGTCTTTTAAACCAACCTCCTACTCAAGCAGGTGACCCTATACCATGTCAGACAAATGGCTGTCCAATCTCTTCTTGAAAACCTTAATAAATCAGAATAACAGAGTTGGAAGGGACCCTGGAGATCTTCTAGACCAATCCCCTGCTCAAGTAGGAGACCCTATATCAATGTCAGAAAAATGGCTGTCCAGTCTCTTCTTAAAAACCTCCAGTGTTGGAGCATTCACCGCTTCTGGAAGCAAGTTGTTACACTGATTAATTGTTCTAAATTTCTCCTTAGTTCTAGGTTGCTTCTCTCCTTGTTTAGTTTCTATCCATTGCTTCTTGTCCTGCCTTCAGGTGCTTTGGAGAATAGGTTGATCCCCCCTCTTCTTTGTGGCAGCCCCTCAAATTTTGGAACACTGCTATCATGTCACCCCTAGTTCTTCTTTTCGTTAAATTAGGCATACCCAATTCCTACAACCGTTGTTCATATGTTTTAGCCTCCAGTCCCCTAATCATCTTTTTTGCTCTTCTCTGCACTATTTCTAGAGCCTCAACATCTTTTTTAATATCGTAGTGACCAAAACTGGATGCAACATTTCAAGTGTGATTTTACCAAAGCATTGTAAGTGGTCATTACACACCATGCTATTGTATTTTGTGAATTAGCCAAAGCAGTGTTCTTTAGCCAATGCTTTAATTTCGAGTAGTTTAAACTATTGAGCATCTATGAGGTTTGAGATAATTTGCTAGAGTTTTTGAGAACTGAATATTGTAGTTTTTTTCCCCGTCTCCTTTTTTCTCTATGACTTTTTTGTATTCTGTCTATATGAATAAGGATTAGAAAACAAAACTAAAACAGTTTGAATATTTGCATTCCAAGTTCCACCAAATCATGAATCTTTCAGGACATATTTTTTTCTTGAATTGCCTTCACCAAAAACATCTCGTCTGGTGGTAATGAGGATAAAATAGCAGCAAAAGTTGGGGGAACCATCTTTAGCTCCTCAGATGAAGTGGTGATGCTTGACCAATTGTTTAACTTATAGTTTCAGTTGTCTGGATTGTGTTTGAAACTTATTTTACTGGAAGCAGCAGAAAACAATAGTAGATAGGTTGGCTGGTAGATAGGTAAAAGGTTGGACATAGATGAGATAGATAGATGATAGATAGATAGATAGATAGATAGATAGATAGATAGATAGATAGATAGATAGATAGATAGATAGATAGATAGATAGATAGATAGATAGATAGATAGATAGATAGATAGATAGATAGATGATAGGTAGACAGAGACAGATGAGAGAGAGAGAGAGAGAGAAGGATGGACAGGCAGGCAGATAAATGGACAATGGATGGATAGATGGTGGATGGAAGGAAAGAAGGAAAAGAAGGAAAAGAAGGAAGAAAGGAAGGAAGGAAGGAAGGAAGGAAGGAAGGAAGGAAGGAAGGAAGGAAGGAAGGAAGGACAATAGAGATAGATAGACAGACAGACAGACAGACAGACAGACAGACATAGATATGAAGATATAATGGAGATATGGTGATATAGAGAGATGGACAGACAGACAGCTAGATGATAGATAAATAGACACACATGCGCGCACACACATACATATATATATATATAAGATAGAGAGAGCAGAGAGAGAAGAATGATGGGGAGGGAGGGAGAGAGAGAGAAGGAGGGAGAGAAAGAAGGAGGGTGGGAGAGAGAGGGTGTAAGGGAGGGAGGGAGAGAGAGGAGGGGGAAGGAGAGGGAGAGAGGGGGGAGAGAGGGTGTGAGTGAGTGAGTGAGTGAGTGAGTGAGTGAGGGAGGGAGGGAGGGAGGGAGGGCATTAATGACTTGCTCCTGAATGTCACTCTTGCCATATTGGGCTTCTGAAAAAAACGAGCTAGAGTTTGCCTAAGCTGCCTTAACTGAACATGATTAATTGATTGAACGGATTCCAATGGACAGACTTCACCGTACTGCTGAGCACCGCCTGTGTTTGCAAAGAGAACGAAACCCCTGCACACCTGGTGTGGGCACTGCAAACAAATCAGGGAAAAAGAAAATACCTTCTACATTTCCAGCGCTGATCTATGCTATGATTACTGCAAAAGCCCAGGCAGATAATTTGCAGTCTAGCGGAAGGCGCTCCTGTTGCTCAGCAAAAACCCAGCAGCTGCCGAAATCATTCTTTTAATCACATCATGAAAAATGCGGGCCTGGTTTTTCCCCCCAAGCTGGATCATTAACTGAGGCAATCCGGCAAACAGGTGACCCTGGGGATCTATTAGCCCAGACATCCATGGGGCGGGGCCTTCCGGGGGCCAGTGGGAAGGGAAGAGGCTTTGTAAATTATTTGCAGCCTCACTGAAAGCAAATTCTGTTTGTGTTGTGGAGTCCCTGGTGCTCTCTGAGCTTGGTTGTTTTCTTGCAGACGTTTCATGACCCAACTAGGTAACATCATCAGTGCTGGAAGGGATTGGGTTTTATGGAGTAGAGAGGAGGAAGAGAAGGAGGAGGAGGAGGAGGAGGACTGTGAGGTGCTTGGTGCTCTCTGAGCTTTGTTGTTTCCTTGCAGACGTTCATGACCCAACTAGGTAACATCATCAGTGCGAGAAGGGAGTTGGGTTTTATGGAGTGGAGAGGAGGAGGAGGAGGGCGGCTATGGGATAGTTTCCATCTACCTGTTGTAGAAGAAAAATCAGGTCCAGTTCCAAGCCGGGAGTAAGACACTGGAAATAAAATGGAGGCTAAGATGCTGGAAATAAAATGGAGGCTAAGATGCTGGAAATAAAATGGAGACTGCTTTGGAAAGAAGGTTCTTGTTCACCGAGGAGCAGAACCAGCCACAGAATGCAGTTCTGGGACCGCTGACAAAATGGAGTTGAGATTGGGTGGATCTTTATGGGGCTCTGAGACTTTGAAGTAGAAATGTTTCTGGGTTTCTGAGCTGGGCTTTTGTGTCTTTTGCCAGTCTGAAAAGGATGTTGGGTGATCCCCACTGTGCCTAAAAGGTCACGTCCTGTTCTTAGAGTTTGGGTGGGGGAATGTAAATTCTTAATCCCATCAGCTGTGGGGGCCGAAGGTGTTTTGCTGATGAACCGATTGGCCCCAGTGTTTCTGAAAGGATTGCAAAATCTCCATTTCTGCCGGAGGAAAGGGAGATTGGGGCTGTTTTTCCCTAAGATTTTTTTTCCATTTCTCCTGTAGCGGGGCTGGCTGAAAGGATTTGCGGGAGCCTGGCCGGAGAGAGGGAAGTAAGAAGCTTGGACAGCTGCTGCCGGTCTGGGCGCGGCGGGCATGGATCGGGCGGAAGGAAAGAAAAGGGGAAGGAGAAAGGGTGGGGGTGGGGGTTGTTGTCGGGGAGAAACCAGATGAAACCGAAGAGGAGTTTGGGGTTTTATGTGATTCTTTTCCTCTGAAATAGAAGGAAGGAGAGAGAGCGCGAGAAAGCCTAGTTTTATTGCTTTCTTTCGCAGGGGGGATATCCCGAGCGAAGGGAAGAGTGAGAGCGAGAAGAAGGAAAGCTTTGTGGGGTTTTAAATTCAGGTTTTAACTAGGAAGGAAGGGGGGGGATTTGGCATAGAGAGACGACAGAAGACGCTGGTCACTACTGCTTCGGAGATCAGTGGCCATCCGAACTTTGATCATTATCACCTGTGCAAGCTGTAGACATTGTGGGGAGCTGCCCTCGCGGGGCGAGCTGTTGCTGCGGAGCGCTGACTATCTTCGCTCGTGCTTTCCGTTGCTGCCTGGAGCCGGAGGGCCTCCCCCCGCCCTGTTTTCCCAAGTGGCTGCTGCAAGCCATTGACTATTATTGTCACGACTGCTAGGGGGTTGATAAACACTGTCACATACTGACTGCCGTGGCTAAGGGTTGGTCATCTTTGTTCCTGTAAACCCCTTTAACGATGAGAACCTGCCACCCCTTCACTCCGCGTGAGTTCCTGCTAAAAAGGACATTCTATCCACGCTATCCAGGAAGACACTTGCTCCTGGGGAGGAAAGCTATGGCAAATCTAGACAGCATACTAAAAAGCAGAGACATCACCCTGCCAACAAAAGTGCGTATAGTCAAGGCCGTGGTTTTCCCAGTTGCAATGTAGGGCTGTGAAAGTTGGACCATAAGAAAGGCTGAGCGCCAAAGAATTGAGGCCTTTGAACTCTGGTGCTGGAGAAGATTCCTGCGAGTCCCCTGGACTGCAAGGCGATCAAACCAGTCAGTCCTAGAGGAGATCAATCCCGACTGCTCTTTAGAAGGCCAGATCCTGAAGCTGAAACTCAAGTACTTTGGCCACCTAATGAGAAGGAAGGACTCACTGGAGAAGAGCCTGATGCTGGGAAAGATGGAGGGCAATAGAAGAAGGGGACGACAGAGAATGAGGTGGCTGGATGGAGCCACTGAAGCAGTAGGCGTGAGCTTAAATGGACTCCAGAAGATGGTAGAGGACAGGAAGGCTGGAGGAACATTGTCCATGGGGTCGCGATGGGTCGGACATGACTTCGCAACTAACAACAACAACAACATCCACGCCTCGAGAGTGCGGCTGCTGAGCGTAACTGAAGGGGGGAGGGCTAGGAGGGTCTGGGCTTTGGTGGCCTCAGAGGGGCTTATGCTACACTCCTTTTCGGGAAATATTCTGTAAAAAGAAAAATCTTCATCAGAGTCCAGTCCAAGCCGGGAATAAACAAAATGGAGACTGCTTTAGAAAGAAGCTTGCAGTTTATTGAAGAGGAGAGCCAGACAGAAAGATGGCTCTAGAAAAACAACTGACCACATGTAGCTGGGAGTGGTGGGTTTTTATACCTTCTGGGGCTCTTGAGGTTGTTTCCTGATCCTGTTTGAGGCTTTGTATTCCCTGTGTCATGTATTTTGACCCGAGTCTGAATGTGCCCTTTTGGTATTGGTGGGTTAATCCTATTATGTTCCCAAAGGTCATGTCTTTTAGAGTTTGGGTGGGGTATGTGGATTTTAGGGGTCTTTGTCTTCCTAATCCCATCAGCTTCCTGCCTGCAGTCTTCCTGGCAGGATTATCACATCGGCATTTCTACAGACCTGGTTTCTGCCTGGGGCAGAGAGACTTGGGGAGAGGGCTGGTTTCTGCCTAAGATTTTCCATTATTCCTTTGGGGAAATGTAATATTCTGCCTTTTAATATTCCCAAAACATTTCTTTCTCTGGATCCTTCCCACAACTCTACCCTGCCTCTTTTTTAATATCCCCCAAAATATTTCATTCTCTGGTGGGGGTGGGTGGGTGGGTGGGTGCTGACTTCCTACATTGAGCAATCTGTTTCCTGATCTGGCCTATTTTGCAAAGCTGACAACCATCAAATCGATACATTTTTTTTTAATGCCTCTTTAGTTCTGTCTTCAGTTATGGGTTAATTAAGGACTTCTCTTTTACCGATCTGCAAATTCGGTGAGTAATATTTCATTCCTATATGCTTCAATCTTTTCCGGATCGCATTTCTGTTTGCTATCTATTTGGGATAATAATTGACAAATTGCTGCATTTTTTCTCTTCTTGTAGAAACAAGTTTGGTTGCCTCCCAAGTGGAAGTAATGGCTCTCTTATTCTGTTCCTTCTGCAGCTGATCCGCCAGCAATTTATCTAACTTATTGCCTTTTCCAGAGGAATCTTTTGGCAAAGTTCAACTTCCTGTAGCTGATTCTCATGTTGAATCAATACCGACTTATTGGGGTTTATGAAAGAAGCATCACGAAGCATCCGTGCGCAGTCTAAAGAGGCCTGGTAAGTATAAATAGAATTAAAAACTGTAATTACTGAACAAACTTACAAAGTATTTCTAATAGTAGTGACACTAAAAAAGTAAATAAAACGAAACTAACTGACATAAAATAACATAAAAGCCAAGGGAAATCATCAAAACAGTTAAAAAACGGAAGTTAGAATATTTCGGACATGTGATGCGACACCCAGAAAAATACGGCATACTCCATTTAATCCTCCAGGGAAAGATTGAAGGCAAACGAGGTCCAGGCAGAAGAAGAACATCATGGCTTCAAAATCTAAGGGACTGGTTTGGACCAAACTCAGCAGCACTTTTTCGTGCGGCTGCTGATAAAAAAACACCGGATCGCAAAATGATCGCCCAACGTCCCGGTAACAGATATGGCAAAGAAGAGAGAAGAGAGAGAGAAGAAGAAGAAAGCAGAACTAAGATAGAAGGGAAGAGAAGAAGAAAAAGAAATGAATAAGAAGAGTGGAATGAAAGAAGAAGAAGAAGGAGAAGGAGAATGCACGATAGCGAGAAAGGAGAAGAGAAGAGAAGGAGAAGGAGAAGAAAGGAGAATGAGAAGGAGAAGGAGAAGGAGAATGGAGAAAGGAGACAAGGAGAAGGAGAAGGAGAAGGAGAAGGAGAAGGAGAAGGAGAAGGAGAAGGAGAAGGAGAAGGAGAAGGAGAAGGAGAAGGAGAAGGAGAAGGAGAAGGAGAAGGAGAAGAAGAAGAAGAAGAAGGTACATTCAAAGTAAAATAAAGATGACAATAATGAATCATTCTGCAAAGGCTTTTTGGAAATGTTCCATCTCAAGCAGCTTCCAAAACAGGAGAAGAGCTGAAACAAACCTTAATTCTGCCTGGGGGCCTTTTCACAAAGCCAAAACAGAAGTTATGATTTTGTAAACTGCACTGGGATCTTTCCAGGCTAAATCATGGCTATTGTGTTCAAATGGAGATTGTCGGCTGGGGATCCAACGAGCTTGCCGAACTTATTGGGGGGGGGGAGGTGTCTTTCTGGGACACTGCAACTGTCATAAATATAGAGCCAGTTGCCAAGCATCCAAATTTTGCACGCGTGACCGTGTGGGGATGCTGCAACAATTTTTAACTGTGAAAAATGGTCATAAGTCAATTTCTTCGGTGCTGTTGTAACTCTGAACAGTCACTAAATGAATTCGAGGACTACCTGCATTCTGCATTCTGCACTCTGCATTCTGAATTTTGCATTTGCATTCTAAACTTGGCATTCTGCATTCTGCGTGGATATACTGACAGTTTGTGCTTGGGCTGGGTGCTGAATTGGACTGTATTGTGGCAGAATATGATCGATGATTGGTTGATAATAGAGTAGAATGCAGAACAGAACAGAACAGAATACATAATAGAATAGAATAGAATAGAATAGAATAGAATAGAATAGAATAGAATAGAATAGAATAGAATAGAATAGAATTACAGAATGGAATAGAATTACAGAATGGAATAGAATTACAGAAGAGAAGAGAAGAGAAGAGAAGAGAAGAGAAGAGAAGAGAAGAGAAGAGAAGAGAAGAGAAGAGAAGAGAAGAGAAGAGAAGAGAAGAGAAAATATGGAATGGAATGGAATGGAAAATATGGAATAGAATAGAATAGAATAAAGAGAGAGAGAGAAAAAAAGAAAGAAAGAAAGAAAGAAAGAAAGAAAGAAAGAAAGAAAGAAAGAAAGAAAGAAAGAAAGAAAGAAAGAAAGAAAATGAGAGATAGAGAGAAAATGAGAGAGAAAGAAAATGGGAGAGAAAGAGAGGGAGAGAGAAAGAAAGAGAGAGAGAGAAAGAAAGAAAGAGAGAGAGAAAGAAAGAAAGAAAGAGAGGGAGGAAGGAAGGAAGGAAGGAAGGAAGAAAGAAAGAAAGAAAGAAAGAAAGAAAGAAAGAAAGAAAGAAAGAAAGAAAGAAAGAAAGAAAGAAAGAAAGAAAGAAAGAAAGAAAATATCTTTTTAAAGAAGCATTGTCATTTCACATGACATTTCATATTTAAGATGAAGTGTTTGGAGGCTGGTGGTTGTGCCTTTATTCTCAGATGAATGAAATGTAATAATATTTTTTTTTTAAAAAAAATATATGAAATGTCAAGTTCCTCAGTGGGAAGAAAGTAGAATGAATCACCAATATTTCTATACTGACGTTCGCATCACTTTCAAAACATGACATTAATTTTAGCAATTAATTGGCTCCTCCAATGAGGAGAAGGTTAGAGAGAGGGGGGGGCAAATACTGCGGAAAACCAGCCTCCTTCCATGTTATAGTGCCCCCCTCCAACCCTAATAGAATAATAAAATGAGTTAAGACTTTGGAGCTTGAACATCAGACACCTCATCTCTAATTCTTCTTTTCTGCCTGAAAAATATTTCAAAAAAACAAAAAAACAAAAAAAACCGACCCTGTAATTCTAATTCTAAACTTCCATGCTTAAGGTGGGATTAGAACTCACTGTCTCCTAGTGCTTGGCCCAAAGTCACCCAGTGACCTTCTCGCCTAAGGCGAGACTTGAACTCACCATCTGCTGGTGATTAGCTCAGAGTCACCCAGACAGGTTTCACGCCTAAGGTGGGACTAGAACTCACTGTCTCCCGGCGATTGGCCCAAAGTCACCCAGGGACTCACCATCTCCTATCCAACAACATGAAATCCAGTGTGAAGAAAAGCAAAATTTTACACCTGGGCATGAAAAACCAAAGGCACAAATACAGATTGGGGGAGACCTGGCTCAAAAACAGCAACTGTGAGAGGGACCTTGGAGTCCTAGTGGACGATCACTTAAAGATGAGCCAGCAGTGTGCAGCGGCAGCCAAAAAAGCTAACACAATCCTGGGTTGTATAAACAGAGGCGTAGAATCAAGATCAGGCGAGGTATTAGTACCGCTTTATAAAGCCTTAGTAAGACCACACCTGGAATGCTGCATCCAACATCACAAAAAAGATGTTGAGAGTTTGGAAAAAGTGCAAAGAAGAGCAACTAAGGTGATTAAAGGCCTGGAGACTAAAACATATCAAGACCGGTTGCAGGATTTGGGTATGGCCAGCCCAGAGAAAAGAAGGACTAAGAGTGACATGATAGCAGTCTTCAAATATTTGAGGGGCTCCCCTAAAGAAGAGGGGGTCAACTTATTTTCCAAAGCACCAGAGGACAAGACCAGAAACAATGGTTGGAAACTAATCAAGAAGAGAAGCAACCTGGAATTAAGGAGAAACTTCCTAACAGTGAGGACAATTAACAGTGGAAAGCTTGCCACCAGGATTTGTGAGTGCATCATCACTGGAGGCTTTTAAGAAGAGGCTAGACAGTCACTTGTCTGAGATGGTAGAGGTTCTCCTGCTTGAGCAGGGGGCTGGACTAGAAGACCTCCAAGGTCCCTTCCAGCTCTATTCTTTTCTATTCCTGGTAATTGGCCAAAAGTCACCCAGCCGCTTTTCAGGTCTAAGGCAGGACTAGAATTCTTAGTCTCCTGGTGATTGGCCAAAAGTCACCCAGCCGGCTTTCCTGCCTAAGGTGGGACTAGAACTCACCGTCTCCTGGTGATTGGTCCAAAGTCACTCAGTCAGTTTTCATGCCTAAGGCAAAACTACAACTCACTGTCTCCTGGTTTCTAGTTTGGTGCCTTTACCATTAGATCAAACTAGCTTTCATTCCTACCTTGAAAAGCATTCCTTCAAATAGCAAAGGAAAGCAATGTAGGTCAGGGTATCCATTAGCTATGCAGACTATTTTTTTTAGGACAATAGAAAAAAAACCCTCTTTATTTGAGTCTGAATTAGGCAGAATAATAGGAAATGTTTCCTGTCTTTCTGGTGTCTGACAAATAATTGAAAGAGGATTTCTCTTTCAAAGGAGAAGCGGTTGGTGAAATTTTCGTGGACAGGGTTATAATTACGCAGTAATGAGACAGGCAAGGGTGTGTGTCTGTCTTTCAGTCTCTCTGTGTGTATGTATGCTTGTGTGTGAGAATTACTTCTTTTTCATTGCACGTGTGTCCCTCCGGTGCTTTGCAATCTTCCAATAACTGATAGAATGATTGATAAATGACGACACGATTCTTTGTTCCCTATGCCACCTGTCTGGGAAACGAGCAAAATTCATTTTTCTCGCCATGCACATGTATACTGTACATAGCCCGAACTGGACTGTGGTGTTTCTTGGCATCATATAATATACGTGGGTATATGCATAATTCTGTATTTATTTATTTATTTATTATTGTCATATTTATGGAGTGTATATTGGAGGTGGTCACCCTTTCAGAGCTTTAGGCAACGAAATTTCATTTTAATGTACGCCGCTTAGTGTACATTCAGTGACAATAAAGTTATTATTCCATTCCATTCCATTCTTTCTATTCTATTCTATTCTATTCTA
Organism: Azemiops feae; assembly: GCA_023970755.1. Lineage (NCBI taxonomy): Eukaryota > Metazoa > Chordata > Lepidosauria > Squamata > Viperidae > Azemiops > Azemiops feae. The sequence goes on along the minus strand of JALGBA010003919.1, from coordinate 38,809 downwards.
TTCCTATTTCATTCCATATTTTCTATTCCACTCCTGCTTGAGCAGGGGGCTGGACTAGAAGACCTCCAAGATCCTATTCTATCCTATTTTCTATTCTATCCTATTTTCTATTCTATTCTATTCTATCCTATCCTATTCTATTTTCTATCCTATCCTATTTTCTATTCTATTCTATTCTATTCTATTCTATTCTATTCTATTCTATTCTATTCTATTCTATTCTATTCTATTCTATTCTATTCTATTCTATTCTATTCTATTCTATTCTATGTCATCAAATCAATGCTGAGTCTTAGTGATCCAGATGGACAGATTTTTCTCCATTGTCCCCGTTGGTCCTTTCGGTCTTTCCAGTAAAGGCAGTCCTCGACTTATCGTCGATAGGAACCAGATGTCAATCAATCAATCAATCAATCAATCAATCAAAATAGTGGCCACTCAATGTCTCACTTAACCGTAGGAGATTTGCTTAACAACTTTAGCAGAAGTGAGACACACGTTCAATGGCTCCCTTAACCAGAGGTCCTTTGCTTAACAACTGCAAATAGTCCTCTGTCAACGCTGCTAACATCGGATGTTTTTGCTTTGACAACAGATGGAGATGCAACCATTTTCTTCTTATGTTTTGCTCTTAGAGTTAGAGTTAGATGATGCTGGGGGGAGGAACATGCATGAGAGTTTAGCTAGACGTAACAATACTTGACTTAGTGTGAGAACCAAGGTTATTGAAATAAGAGATGATAAAGAATTGGCAGGATGGAGAACTGGAGGGAAGGCCTGCATTTCAAACTAATTGGAGAATGTGATTGATGACTGTTAATTGGAGGAGGGAATTGTGCTTTGATACTATGTGCTCAGGGGAGGGGAACTCAATTTTTGGCTTCGATTGTGTTAGTGCCGATGCTGTGCTACTCGAATAAAGATTCTTTAAGGCAAACAATGTTCTTTGAAGAGTTTCATCTGTCGGAATCATGACATCCTCCATCTATCTGTCTGTAGTCCTCAACTTATAACAGTTTGTTTAGTGACCGTTCAAAGTTACAACGGCACTGAAAAGAAAGTGACTTGTGACTTGTTTTGGCACTTATGACCCTTTGCAGCATCCCCGCGGTCCCGCGATCAAAATTCAGACGCTTGGCAACCGACACACATTTACGACAGTCGCAGCGTCCCGGGGTCCTGTGTGATCCTCTTTTGCGACCTTCTGACAAGGCAAGTCAACGGGGGAAGCCAGATTCATTTAACAACCCTGTGACTAACTTAAAAACTGCAGCGATCCACTTAATGACGATGGCGAGAAAGGTCGTGAAATGGGGCCAAACTCTCTTAACACATGACTCAGTTAGCACCAGAGATTTCGGGCGCAATTGTGGTTGTAAGTAAGGACTATCTGCATTAAAAAATAAAAAGGTCACTCCAGTCTACCACACGATCCTTTCAGCAGTTCCAAGAAGGCTCCACACCCATTTTCACCACTCAGGTGACGCTGAGGACACAGGTAAAACCTCCAGGTGGCCTCAACGACTCTCTAAAAGGATGCAAATGACCAGCTGTCTGCAAGGAGTATAAATCCTTCCATTCCCCACCCTCCAGTCAGAGCTGAAGAAGCTTCTTAGATGAGAAGCAAAACATCTTCAAAGAAAAAACAAGCAAGTCCAGTTGCCTCATGAAAAAAAGCACCTTTGGGACTGCAACCAAGATATTTCCATGGCATTGTGCTGTTGGTCGATTTGCACGCGCTGAAAACCCACCTCTGCTCAGCTTTTTTATATCTCCTGATCAACTTCAGCCTAATGGCCAGACAATTCATTAATGACTCTTAAAGGTGATGTGTTTTCAGCCGATTGATCTGGTCCACCTCCTTTTGCCTTCATCCCTCTTGCCTCTCTGTTTTGCTGTCCATCAGCTGTTTGCACAGTGGCATTTAATTACGTACACTGAGTGGAATTTACCAGTGTGTGTTAACCTGTGTTAGTCATTGCTTAAAATAGCCAGAGAAAGTTAGAAGAAAAACACAGAATAAAAAGACTTCTCTTCCAAAGCTGGTTTGGTTTCAGCGCATCGTAACAGAATAACAGACCTTGGAAGGGACCTTGGAGGTCTTCTAGTCCAACCGACTGCTCAGGCAGGAAACCCTATAACATTTCAGACAAACGGTTGTCCAATGTCTTCTTGAAAACCTCCAGTGTTGTAGCATTCACAACTTCTGGAGGCAAATTGTTTTATAATTCTCGGGGAAACTTCTCCTTAGTTCTAGGTTGCTTCTCTCCTTGATTAGTTTCCATCTGTTGCTTCTTGTTCTGCCTTCAGGTGCTTTGGAGAATAAGTTGACCTTCTCTTCTCTGTGACAGCATCTCAAATATTGGACGACTTCAAAATCAGATGGATCCCTTTAGATATTGCAAGACTGCTATCGGAATAACAGAGTTGGAAGGGACCTTGGAGGTCATCTAGTCCAACCCCCTGCTTAGGCAGGAAACCCTATACCATTTCAGACAAATGGCTGTCCAGTCTCTTCTTAAAAACTTCCAGTGTTGGAGCATTCACCGCTTCTGGAGGCAGGTTGTTCCACTGGTTAATTGTTCTAACTGTCAGGAAGTTTCTCCTTAGTTCCAGGTTGCTTCTCTCCTTGATGAGTTTCCATCCGTTGCTTCTTGTCCTGCCTTCAGGCGCCTTGGAGAATAGCTTGACTCCCTCTTCTTTGGGGCAGCCCCTGAGATATTGGAAGACTGCTAACATGTCACCCCTCGTCCTTCTGTTCATTATACTAGACATACCCAATTCTTGCAACCGTTGCCAACATTTTTGTTTTGTTTTCTTTTCAGTGCTTCTCTCAACATTTCATCCCGGAAAAATATTCTTTCCACTAAAAGGCCATTTCTCTGTTGTTGTTGTTTTTTCAAACCCAATGGCAACACAGCAATCAAATATTTCTTTGGGGATTTTGGTTTGTTTGTTTTTCTTTTCTTTTTTAAGATGTCAACTAGAGAGGGGCAGAGAGACAACCCCTTATGATATCGAGGGATTCTCATCCAGCCTTTGATGAAATCCCTCGACGAAATGAACGCGGCCAACTCAGCAGGCATGGAATTTTTAAAAAAAACAAACGGAAAAACAAGGGTCGTGGTGGATTTTTTTTTTTTAAAAAAAAAAACTTTTAAAAAAAGGAAAGTGGAGGTGAAAATAAATAGACTGTAAATAATAGCTTTGTATCACAAACACATCTCTCTGTTAGTTTTAGTTGAGCTGTGTAAGCGGTTTTGTGACGGATTTTGTTAACATTCAGTTTTTAGGGAATTAAAGTCACTATATGGTCTTTATTGTGCATCAATAAAGACCATATTGTGCATCAATGATTCACCTGTGGAGATGGTTACCAGCATCAAATTCCTGGGTGTGCAGCTAACGAGTAGGCTGGCTTGGTCGCTCAACAGTGAGAAACTGGTAAAGTGGGCTCAGTAGTGCCTGAATTTTCTGTGTCGCATGAGAAAAGCACACCTTCCTTCCCCTGTCCTGACCACTTTCTACAGGGGGACAATCGAGAGCATCCTGTCATACAGCATCACAGTCTGGTTTGGAAGCATCACTGCTTCAGACAGGAAGGCAGTGCAGAGAGTGGTGAGGACGGTTGAAAAGATCATTGGCAGTTCCCTCCCTCCTATCCAGGACATATAAGGAATGGCTGCTGGAATTGGGTATGTCTAGTTTAATGAAAAGAAGGATGAGGGGGGACATGATAGCAGTGTTCCAATATCTCAGGGGCTGCCCCAAAGAAGAGGGAGTCAAGCTATTTTCCAAAGCGCCTGAAGGCATGACAAGAAGCAATGGATGGAAACTAATCAAGGAGAGAAGCAACCTAGAACCAAGGAGAAACTTCCTGAAAATTAGAACAATTAACCAGTGGAACAACCTGCCTATAAAAGCGGTGAATGCTCCAACACTGGAAGTTTTTAAGAAGAGACTGGACAGCTATTTGTCCGAAATGATATAGGGTTTCCTGCCTGAGCAGGGGGTTGGACTAGATGACTTCCAAGGTCCCTTCCAACATTATTATTATTGTTGTTGTTGTTTTGTTGTTGTTATTATTATTATTATTACACAGCACAGAAGCGCTGCTTGAGCAGGGTCCATAAGATTATCTGGGACACTACACATCCTCTTCACGACCTGTTTTCCTTGCTACCTTCTGGGAGGAGGGGGCTTCGTGGTATCCGTAGCAGAACATCCAGATTCAGCCATAGTTTCATTCCATACAGCATTAACCTTGCGAACTCTCAAGCTTCCTCCTTCCATTATATATTCAAGATGGACAGTATTTAATATTTATTTGCTACGTATATGTAGGGATGTGGGTCTATATATATGTTGTTCATAGTATGTTTAGGTGTGTGTCATGTATGTGTTTCACTTTGAGAGCGGGCAACTAAATTTCATTTTTGATGTGTGCCGTTGTGCCTACAGTAAAAAAAATGACAATAAAGGTTATCTTATCTTATCTTATCGTCTCCCAACCTCCCAGTCTCTCAAAAATGCATTTCCCTCTTTTTACTCAAATAATTCCACATTGGACGGAAGGCTAATATGAAGAAGAATGGAGTCAGCTGCCCATTTCAAAGGCCTGAAGGGTCTTGAGGCCGCATTGGCCTTTTATCTCGTCCTAATTGAATATTTACATCAATGTTCATATCTCATGTTTGACAGATAAATCTGCTGGGGACTTAACCTAAGAGAAGACCATTTTTCCTTCCCAAATGGTGAAATAGTCTTTTGTCAATAATCTTGAACTGTGTCTATTTTCCTGGCATTTTTTTTTAATCTGATATTTCAATTTCTGTGCAAGGTTTGGGGACACCCCCCTCCCAATCTATGTCTCTCTCGCCGCCTCTCTTTTTTTTCTTTCTTTCTTTTTCTTTCTTTCCTTCTTTCTCTTTTTCTTTCTTTGCCTTTCTCTCTCTCTTTCTTTCTCTCTCCCTCTTTCCCTCCCATTTTCTTTCTCTCTCATTTTTTCTATCTTTCTTTCTCTTTCTTTCCTTCCTTTCTTTCTCTTTCTCTCGTTTTTTCTCTCTTTCTTCCTTTCTTTTTCTTTCTTTCTCTCTCTTCCTTTCTTTCTCTTTCTCTCTCTCTCCCATTTTCTCTTTTTCTTTCTGTTTTTTTTCTTTTTCTTTCTCTCTCTTTTTTCCCCTCTCTCTTTCTTTCCTTCTTTTTCTTTCCCTCTCTCTCTCTCTCTCTCTCTTTTGAAAAACCCATATGGAACCCTCCACCATGTAATCAAAGCTCTGTCTTTTATTTGTTAATGTGCAATTTCATAAATAGGGGTATAGAGTTTTTATCCCTTCAGCATGACTTTTATTTTTTGACTTGCTGATCACCAGCGGTATCTTTTTAAACAATTCATAGACCATGGAATCCTAGGGGTGGAAGGGACTTTGGGGGTTCCAACTGGCTGCTCGAGACAGGAGACCTTATAACCACCTTTATATTACCTTGATCAAATGGCTGTCCTGTCTCTTCTTAAAAACTCCCAGTGTTGGAGCATTCACCGCTTCTGGAGGCAGGTTGTTCCACTGGTTAATTGTTCTAACTGTCAGGAAGTTTCTCCTTAGTTCTAGGTTGCTTCTCTCCTTGATGAGTTTCCCTCCGTTGCTTCTTGTCCTGCCTTCAGGTGCTTTGGAGAATAGCTTGACTGCCTCTTCTCTGTGGCAGCCCCTCAAATATTGGAAGACTTCAAAATGAGATGGATGGTAAATCAATTTAATAATAAGAAAAACTATAAAGACTGCTATTGGGCCACCCCTACTCCTTCTCTTTGTTAGACTCTAGACATATCAAGTTCTTTCAATCATTTATCATACAATTTAGCCTCCAAACCCTTTATTGTTTTGGTTGGTCTTCTCTGCATCCTTTCCAGTTCTTGAGGTCACTTTGCAGAAATCTGCCTATTTAAGAAGCAGATAGTGAATTTATGGTTCTGATACCTGTATGACCCTTCTGAGCTCTGAATTGTGCTAATGTGGTAACATCAGATAACAGTTATCCCAAAGATGTTTTTTTCAGGAGGCAACTGGACTTTCTTGTTTTTCGGTTCTCATCCAAGAAGCTTCTTCAGCTCTGATAACAGATACCCTGTAACAGGATATAAGATGAGGCAACCAGAATGATTAGATAGAAAAGCCAACCCAGTGCTAGGCTGCATTAACAGAGGGATAGAATCAAGATCACGCGAAGTATTAATACCACTTTACAAGGCCTTGGTAAGGCCACACTTGGAATACTGCATCCAGTTTTAGTCATCACGATGTAAAAAAGATGTTGAGACTCTAGAAAGAGCACAGAGAAGAGCAACAAAGATGATTAGGGGACTGGAGGTTAAAACATATAAAGAAAGGTTGATGGAATTGGGTATGTCTAGTTTAATGAAGAGAAGGACGAGGGGGGACATGATAGCAGCGTTCCAATATCTCAGGGGCTGCCCCAAAGAAGAGGCAGTCAAGCTATTTTCCAAAGCGCCTGAAGGCAGGAGTAGAAGCAACGGATGGAAACTAATCAAGGAGAGAAGCAACCTGGAACTAAGGAGAAACTTCCTGACAGTTAGAACAATTAACTAGTGGAACAACCTGCCTCCAGAAGCGGTGATTGTTCCAACACTGGAAGTTTTTAAGAAGAGACTGGACAGCCATTTGTCCGAAATGGTATAGGGTTACCTGCCTGAGCCGGGGGTTAGACTAGATGACCTCCAAGGTACCTTCCAACTTTATTATTATTATTATTATTATTATTATTATTATTATTATTATTATTATTATTATTATTATTATTATTATTATTATTATTATTATTATTATATTGATGCGATCATTATTTCTAGGAATATTGGGGAAAATTATATATGTAACTGTTATTTATCAAAATAATAAGAACTGTATTATTTCAAGGTTTGCAAAGAAGACATTTTGGGGAAAAGGGGAAATCAACTAAATGTACTATGTGGATTATGGATTGTAGAAACCAATTCTTAATGATTTTTATTTACAAATATAAACCCATCAAACACACTATTTACCAACTATTAAGTGATTTATGTTTTTAAAAATCAATAAAATATATGGGGGGGGGGAAAACAGTTCTTATTGTTGTTTTCAAACACAATGACTTAATTATTAGTTTTCTTCCTAGAACCTTTTTTTTTTTCCCCTAGAATCTTTTTCATGTCATTGACCTGTGACAAGATTCATTTTTCCTCCTGAAGACTTTCTATATTCTATTCACTCATGGGTTAATTTTCAGCCTAGAGAGATGTGTGTCATTGGTTAATCTTAGGGCCCAGATCTCTTCGTAGGTTCATAGACAATCTGGAGTTAAGAGTGAGCAGCAAGTTTGTCCAAATTCTCTGATTATACAAAACTTTTTAAGGTGGTGGTTGTTGATGACAATAATCATGATGAGGCAAAGACCTTTAAAGTTTACAAAGAGCTCTAATAAGACCTTTCCACAATAGAATAATGGATTTCAGAGCGGTTCAGCATAAGGAGGTATAAAGAATTGGGTGTTAACTTTCAACCCACACAGTGGATTTGAACTGTGAGTCATGAACAGGACCTGATTTTGCCATCCTGGTGGAAGGTCAGTTAAAATGTGAGGTCAGGGTAGATATTATATATATATATATATATATATAATATCTACCCTGACCTCACATTTTAACTGACCTTGCACCATATATATCTGATATATATATCTATATATCTATATCTGTGTGTGTGTGTGTATCTATATATATGTGTGTGTGTGTCTGTGTGTGTATATCTATATATATATATTTGTGTGTCTGTGTATGTCTGTGTGTGTGTATCTATATCTACCTATACCTAGGCTATACCTATCTATCATCTATCTATTATCTATCTTATCATCTATCATATCATCTATCATATCATCTATCATATCATCTATCATATCATCTATCATATCATCTATCATATCATCTATCATCCATCTATCATCCATCTATCAATCTATCTATCTATCTATCTATCTATCTATCTATCTATCTATCTATCTATCTATCTATCTATCTATCTATCTATCTATCTATCTATCTATCTATCTATCTATCTATCTCTATCTCTATATTTCTATCTCTATATTTATTTACATATACATATACATATATACATACATATACATATACATATACAAACCGAAAACCAAGATCATGGCATCCGGCCCGCTCAATTCCTGGCAAATAGATGGGGAAGAAATATGCTGGGAAAGATGGAGGGCAAGAGAAGAAGGGGACGACAGAGAATGAGGTGGCTGGATGGAGTCACTGAAGCAGAAGGCGTGAGCTTAAATGGACTCCAGAAGATGGTAGAGGACAGGAAGGCCTGGAGGAACATTGTCCATGGGGTCACAATGGGTCGGACACGACTTCGCAACTAACAACAATATATATATACATATACATATATACATACATACACAAATCACTGGAGGTTTTTAACACGAGATTAGACAGCCACTTATCTGAAATGGTATAGGGTCTCCTGCTTGAGTAGGGGGTTGGACTACTAGAAGATCTCCAAGGTCCCTTCCAGCTCCATTCTGATTGAACTCCTTTGCCTAATACACACACACACACACACACACAAATAATACACGGGATTCTTCAGAAGAAGCAATGGAGAAGCATCATATTAAAGGTTAGCTTGCAACTAGAACACTAGGGACAATTCTGGACTGCATGCATGGAAAATAGTGCTGGAGATTAGGCAAAGGAGTTCAATCAGAGTAGAGCTGGAAGGGACCTTGGAGGTCATCTAGTCCAACCCCCTGCCCAAGCAGGAGATCCTACACCATTTTAGATGAGTGACTGTCCAGTCTCTTCTTAAAAACCTCCAGTGATGGAGCACCTACAACGTCTGAAGGCAACTTCTGTCCCACTGGTTAATTGTCCTCACTGTTAGAAAGTTCCTCCTTAATTCCAGGTTGCTTCTCTCCTTGATTAGTTCAATCAATCAATCAATCAATCAGAATAGAGCTGGAAGGGCCCTTGGAGGTCTTCTAGTCTGACCCTCTGCTCAAACAGGAGACCTTATACCATTTGAGACAAGTGGCTGTCCAGTCTCCTCTTAAAAACCTCCCATGATGAAGCACGCAGAACTTCTGGAGGCAAGCAGTTCCGTGGATTAATTGTTCTCACTGTCAGAAACTTCTAGATCTGATCTCTCCTTCACAAGCTTCCACCCATTCCTTTTTGTCCTGCCCTTTGGTGCTTTGGAGATGAAATCAATTCTCTCTAGACCAGGGCTTTTCAACCTGTGGTACGCGTACCACTTGTGGTACATTAATGAGTGGCAGGTGGTACGCAGCCCTGCCTAGCCAAGTGTAGTGCGGAAGGGAAAGAGCCAGCACAGGCAAAGACTTACAATGAGAGAGTCCTCTGGAGCTGCAGATTTTACTTATGAATGGAGCCATTTGGGGAGGCTGCCTTAGCCGGCAGCCAGTACTTACTTTTTTTTTCTTCATTAAATGCGGGCTGGGCTCCTTACTTTCCTTTCTAGCCAGTAGCTAATTCTTAAAGGGGAAGTGCCTTTTTAAGCTAGTTCACTCAGCAGCTTGTCTTTTCTGTCTCTGGAGGCCTTTCCTTGTTTGATCAATATATGGAAGAGGGAAAATATGGGGGGATTCAAATTCTTCCTTCAGAAGGAGATGGGAATGAGAAAAAGGGAGGCAGGGAAGGGAGGGAGGGAAGGAAGTCCCGCCTTAGCACTTGGCCACCAGCAGCTCTGCCATTGACTTTGCTTGTCAAAATGTTGCAGAAGGGGATCACATGACCCTGGGACACTGTGACCATCATAAATATGAATCAGTTGCCAAGCATCCAAATATAAATCACATGACCCTGTTGCTGCAATGGTCATAAGTGTGAAAAATGGTCATAAGTCATTTCAGTGCAATTGCAACTTTGAACAGGTGTTTTTTTTGTCACCAAGTTTTTGACACCTTGCTAGGTGGTACTCGAATATTGCCATATCCTAAAAGTGGTACAATTGGTAAAAAGGTTGAAAAGCCCTGCTCTAGAGGACTGTTTTTCTTCTTCTCTCCTCCTCCTCCTCACACTCCAAAGGGTTAAGGCAGAGCTGGTTTGCATTTCTTTCTAACGTTTTCTTCCTGTCTTGGATTAAATGCTATTTTGCTAATTGCCATCCGGCAGTTCCTCCAAGGTCATCTCCAGGTCTCTACCAGACCTGATGGAGGCAGACAGAAACTCTGGGAGTGCAATGTGCAAATCATAGCAAGGCATTTCTCTCCTGTTCTCACATCGTTGGAGCAGCGGGGTCGAGGTCCCTTAAAACCAAACGAGAGAAATTTCAAAGTCCAATAAAAGCAACTCATTTTCCCAATGTTTAATTAACAGGGTGGAATTTGCAGCGATCAGATGAGGTGATGCCCATGAATTTAGATGGCTACTAATCTTGATGGTGGTATAATAGCTCTAGAAACATGAGGGATAGCTTGCAATACAGCTTCTGCACAGCTTCTTCCCACCCTGTCAAGCTAGACATTAAAACATACAAACAATGCTTGCAGAAATGGGCTATGTCTAATCTAGTGGGGAAAAAAGGACTAAGGGGGACAGGATAGTGGTTTTCCAACATGTGAGGGGCTGCCCCAAAGGAGAGGGGGTGGTGGTCAATTTATTTTCCAAAGCACCAGAAAGCAGGGCAAGAAGCAATGGATGGAAACTGATCAAGGAGAGAACCAACCTGGAATTAAGCAGCAATTTCCTGACAGTGAGGACAATTAATCAGTGGAACTACTTGCCTCCAGAAGTTGTGGATGCTCTAATACTGGAATTTTTTAAAGAGAGACTGGACAGCCATTTGTCTGACATTGATATTATAGGGTCTCCTACTTGAGCAGGGGTTGGTCTAGATTAGAAGACCTCCAAGGTCCCTTCCAGTTCTGTTATTCTGATCTATTAACGTTTTCAAGAAGAGATTGGGCAGCCATTTGCCTGACATGGTCTAGGGTCTCCTGCTTGAGCAGGAGGTTAGACTAGAAGACCTCCAAGGTCCCTTCCAACTATGTTATTCTCTTATTCTTAGATCCGGTTAGGAACCGTTCTTTGAATCTTCTACCTGAAACGCCAGCTGTCACTTTGACATTTTTCCCTCTTGTGGTTCCTGCTGTAATCTATTTTTTGGCCGATGTTCTTTCAGGTTTATTATGTCCCTGGAGAATTAGTTCTACTTAGGGGAAGGCAAGACAAGAAGCAACAGATGGAAACTAACCAAGGAAAGAAGCATCCTAGAACTAAGGAGAAGTTTCCCGACAGTTAGAACAATTAATCAGTGGAACAAGCTGCCTTCAGAAATCATGGGTGCTACAACACTGGAAGTTTTTAAGAAGAGACTGGACAGCCATTTGTCTGAAATGGTATAGGGTTTCCTGCCTGAGTAGGGGGTTGGACTAGATGACCTCCAAGACCCTTTCAACTCTGTTATTCTGTTATGATTCAAGACTAATGTGCTGATCAAGCAGGACTGAACTGGCTTGATCTCCCAAAATACATACTTCCTTCCTTCCTTCCCTCCCTCCCTCTCATATATTTCCTTCCTCCCTCCCTCCCTCATATTTCCTTTTCTTCCTCCCTCCCTCCTTCCCTCCCTCTCACATATTTACTCCCTCCCTCCCTATTTCCTTCCTTCCTTCCTCACTCCCTCCTTCTCTCCCTCACATATTTCCTCCCTCCCTCCCTCATATTTCCTTCCTTCCTTCCTTCCTCCCTCCCTCATATTTCCTTCCTTCCTTCCGCCCTCCCTCCCTCTCACATATTTCCTCCCTCCCTCCCTCATATTTATTTCCTTCCTTCCTCCCTCCCTCCCTCATATTTCTTTCCTCCCTCCTTCCCTCCCTCTCACATATTTCCTTCCTTCCTTCCTTTCCTCTTCCCCTTCCCTTCAGTGTCCATCAGTAACCACAAAATCTCCCCCACCTCACAAACAAACCAACAAACCATTCCCAGAACAAATGCCGAGATGTCAGCCAACATCCCAACTAGACTTCAACTTCAACGCCCCCATTTTTCTACAAATCTTCGGGGCGGATGTTCCATTGTGCCGGGGCCATTACAGAAAAGCTCTTCCTGAGGACCCCATTCCCCCTTGTGCTTTCTTGAAAAGGCAGGATTTTCATCAGGAAAGTGACTTTCCCCAATCTTCCGATCTGTATGTCTGACCGTCGCAGCCTCCCGGGGTCCTGTGATCCCCTCTTTGCAACCTTCTGACAAGCAAAGTCAATGGGGGGGGAGGAGCCAGATTCGCGCAACAACCGTGTGACTGACATCAAAAAACTGGAGCGATTCACTTAACAACTTGGGCAAGAAAGGTCGTAAAAGGGGACAAAACCCAATAACCGCCTCGCTCGGCAACATTGTGGCTGTACGTTGAGGACTGTAGGAGCATTTAGAGAGCAATTCCTTCCTTGCCTTCCTCGGTTGTTTGTGCCTGAATGGTTCATTATGGGATGTATTTGACTGGAAAATAGCCTTTTGTCCAAGGGAAGACGGCTCAACCAGCTGTGCTCTTCTGGGTTAAAGTAAAGAACAACAAAGCTTATTAGGGGACTGGAGGCTAAAACATACAAGGAACAGTTGCTGGAATTGGGTCTGTCTAGTTTAATGAAGAGAAGGACGAGGGGGGACATGATAGCAGTCTTCCAATATCTCAGGGGCTGCCCCAAAGAAGAGGGAGTCAAGCTATTCTCCAAAACACCTGAAGGCAGGACAAGAAGCAACGGATGGAAACTCATCAAGGAGAGAAGCAACCTAGAACTAAGGAGAAACTTCCTGACAGTTAGAACAATTAACCAGTGGAACAACCTGCCTCCAGAAGCGGTGAATGCTCCAACACTGACATGACAGCAGTTATTCCAGTATTTGAGGGGCTGCCCCAAAGACAGACAGACAGATAGATAGATAGATAGATAGATAACCTTTATTGTCATTTTTTTTTACTGGGCACAAAGGCACACATCAAAAAATGAAACTTAGTTGCCCACTCTCAAAGTGAAACACATACATGACACACACCCAAAACATACTATACACAACATATGTATAGACCCACACCCCTACAAATACGTAAGAGGGAGTCAAGCTATTCTCCAAAGCACCCGAAGGCAGGACAAGAAGCAACGGATGGAAACTAATCAAGGAGAGAACTAATCTAGAACTAAGGAGAAAATTCCTGACCGAGGAACGTAGGGAACTGGTTGTAAAAGACTCCAGAGGTATTGAGGCTTTTCTGACATAACTTAAAATAAGATATTAAAACTGCATTTATTCATTGCACCCTGTCTTCAACTCCGGCTAGGAATTCTCCATATTCTTAGTTCAATCAATCTGAACAGAGGTGAAAGGGACCTTGGAGATCTTCTAGTCCAACCCCCTGCTCAAGCAGGAGACCCTACATACCATTTCAGACAAGTAGCTGTCCAATCTCTTCCTAAAAGCCTCCAGTGATGGAGCACCCACAACTTCTGTTCCACTGGTTAATTGTTCTCACTGTTAGGAAGTTTCTCCTTAATTCCCATTAACTCCCATTTTAAGCACCCTTGTCGGTGGAATTGACAGAAAATGTCAATTTCACCTGGTTGGAATTATCGATGAAATTGGCACACACAGTAGAGCAAAGACTTGGGGATATTCTGAAGACAACCTGGAAAAGAGGAAGTTAATTAACAAGGGTTAATTAGAATGCTGATTCCATACATACATACCCTCGGACATACATGCATATTCAATATATGGAATCATATTTCAGCTTTGAAAACCCAGTGGTTTGCAGAGCTAATTAAGACCTGCAAATGTATACAGAACGGTGTTGGTGCAAACCCCCAAATTAACAATATTTCTATTTCTTTTTCTTAGCCTTTAATTTATCGGACTATTTATGATTCTCTTTTTCTGCCCCACTTTGCATAATGTTGTTTATACCAAAACCAAAGGCTGCACTTGGTAAATATGCAAATTTCAGCCTTAAAAAACCAGTGCTACCTACTTCCGAGAAAGCATTACAATCTTTTTAAGGGCTGGTGGCTGTACACGAGGTTTTATTTTATTTTGGTTTCCTCAAAAAAAAAAAAAAAAAGGGAAAAAAAACGCAGGCATTGGAGCTCCTGCGAGAAGCTAAATTATCTTCTGCAAATTGAAGATAATGATACAATTAAAATCCTTAGTTGTTTTCTCTTCTCCTCTTTCCTACACCCCCACCCCCCTCAATACATAACACCTGGCAAATATATGCAGGCAGCAATTAAGAGTGAAGTAAGGTGCATCATTTGTAACTATCCTACAGATATTTTAATAAATGGGATGATTGGCTTTTTATGTGGTGGCAGGGAAACTTTAATCATCTCTCCTAAGCAGATTAGAAAAGATAAAGAATTAATTGCATTATGGAATTTATGGCGCAGAGCCATCGGTAGTAGCCATTTTAAATGTAATAATAACAATTTTTACAGGGCCTGTGTATTCTTGTAATTGCTAGCATTAAGTCTGAAGCCCGCTGCCCATTGTTTTCTCCGCTCCTTATTTTTTTCTGTCATTATGGGGCAGCTGTTTTGAGTTTAATCATCTTGGGCCAGGAAGATTGATGGTATTGCAAAGAGAACAGGTATCAAAGCTTGATACACGTAGGAAGGGGAGGGGGGGAAAAAGCCCCTCCAAAGCTGTCATCTCGATATAGCTTTATAATATCAAAAACAGATTTTATGGAAGTTTTGCAAAACACATAAAAACTAACACAAACGAATAAAGAGCAGAAGAGAAGAAGAGAGCTAGTTTAGCCTAGTGGTTAAAGCACGAGGCTTAGAAGCAGGAGACGGTGAGTTCTAGTTCTTCCTTAACCATGAAAGATGGTTAGCTGACTTTGGGCCAATCACCAGGAGATGGCGAGTTCTAGTTCTTCCTTAACCATGAAAGATGGTTGGCTGACTTTGGGCCAATCACTAGGCGATGGTGAGTTCAAGTTCTTCCTTAACCATGAAAGATTATTAGCTGACTTTGGGCCAATCACCAGGCGATGGTGAGTTCTAGTTCCTCCTTAATGATGAAAGATGGTTGGATGACTTTGGGCCAATCACCAGGAGATGGTGAGTTCTAGTTCTTCCTTAACCATGAAAGATGGTTAGCTGACTTGGGCCAATCACCGGGCAATAGTGAGTTCTAGTTTTCCCTTAACCATGAAAGATGGTTGGCTGACTTTGGGCCAATCACCAGGAGATGGTGAGTTCTAGTTCCTCCTTAACCATGAAAGATGTTGGTTGACTTTGGGCTGGTCACTAGGTGATGGTGAGTTCTAGTCACTCCTTAACCTTAACTACGATACAAAAAAAGATGTTGAGAATCCAGAAAGTACAGAGAAGAGCAACAAATATGATAAAAGCATATGGTGAACAGTTGCCGGAATTGGGAATGTCTAGCCTAACAAAGAGAAGGATTTAGGGATGACATGGTAGCAGGCTTCTACACTTCAGGGACTGAAAAGGGGGTCAACCTATTCTCCAAAGGAACCAAAGGCAGGACAAGAAGCAATGGATTGCAACTCATCAGAGGGAGATCCACTCTGGAAACAAGGAAGATTTTTCTGATAATGAGAACAATTAATCAGTGGAATGGCTTGCCTCCCAGAGTTGTGGGTGCTGAATAGAATAGAATAGTATAGAATAGAATAGAATAGAATAGAATAGAATAGAATAGAATAGAATAGAATAGAATAGAATAGAATAGAATACAGAGTAGAGTAGAGTAGAGTAGAGTAGAGTAGAGTAGAGTAGAGTAGAGTAGAATAGAATAGAATAGAATAGAATAGAATAAGAATAAGAATTAGAATAGAATTAGAATAGAAAGGGATCTTGGAGGTCTTCTAGTCCAGCCCCCTGCTCAAGCAGGAGAACCTATACCCTCAGACAGGTGACTGCCCAGTCTCTTCTTAAAAACCTCCAGTGATGGAGCGCCCACGATTTCTGGTGGCAAGCTGTTCCACTGGTTGATTGTCCTCACTGTCAGGAAGTTTCTCCTTAATTCCAGGTTGCTTCTCTCTTTGGTCAGTTTCCAGCCATTGTTCCTCATCCTTCCCTCTGGTGCTCCGGTGAACAACTTGACCCCCTCTGCCTTGTGGCAGCCCCCCAAATACTGGAATAACTGCTATCATATCACCCATTTCTTCTTTTCTTTAGACTAGCCAAACCCAAGTTCCGCAGCCGTTCTTTGTATGTTTTAGTCTCCAGGCCTTGGATCATCTTAGTTGCTCTTCTCTGAATTTCCCCCCCAAACTCTCAACTTCTTTTTTGTGATATGGTGACCAAAATTGGCTGCAGTATTCCAGGTGTGGTCTCACTAGGGCTTTATAAAGCGGTACTAATACTTCGCGTGATCTTGATTCTGTGCCTCTGTTTATACAGCCTAGGATTGTATTAGCTTTTTTGGTTGCTGCTGCACACTGGAGGCTTTCAAGATTGGACAACCGTTTGTCTGGGATGGCACAAGGACTCCTTGGAGAGAGGGTTAGACTAGAAGACCACCAAGGTCCCTTCCAGCCCTATGATTCTAAGGGCTGTAATTAGGGCTCCAAAGTTCGTCCCTGCTGGGGAACCCTTCCCAGATGACCTTGTGGCAGTCAATTTTGAGCCTAACCCATCTCACCCACCGGTCTATCGGGAAGCTAAATTCGACATATTTATTGCAAGCCGCAGTGTCTAACTTTCACGTTAGAATTAATCTTCCAGTGACAAATGAGAGCATTCTGGACCTTAGAAGCCTATCTGTAAAAAAAAAATAATGAACTTAGAGAAATAAATATAGGCCGCCATGACCTCCTCCTTATACGTTCAGATAATCATGTCGTAAATTTTGCGGTAAATTATCCAGACTGCCTTGTATTTGTTCTCCAAATTGGCAGCGTAATTCTAACTGTTTTTGTTTCCCCCCTTGAAAAGTAACCACCCACAGCACTGAATCCGGCTTAAAAAATTTCCTCCGTGGTACGCTTTGAAGCTGGGCTTGGATTACATTTCCCATCACTCACAGCCAGCCCTACGTCACGGAGCTGATGGGCTTTGCAGTCAAAGATTAGTGAAGGCTGTATAAATGTTCAGTCTTTGCGAATGGGAAATAATATGCTTACCTTTGTTAATATGAAAAGCCTGCAGTATTGTTATAGAGACTTGCAATTCAGACTTGATTTTAAGACACAGGTGTACAACATTAAAGAAAAAAAAAACTGACTTTACTCTTGACACCTTTTTCAGTAATTTCCTTTCGTTTTGGATGTTAACACAGTGACAAATCACTTGAAATGAAAGAAAATCGCAGGAGGAAATAAAAGCCAAAGGCGCATTTTAGTGATTAATTTCAGCATAAAACGATCTCCTCTCTTTTGAAGATCGACCCCGATCCCTTAAAACGCCCCGCTGTGATTTCAAATCCTTCCCTTCCCCTTTCTAAAATTTTATGAATGGGGAATCCCTGCTCGGGCAATCCGAAGGGAGCCAATCAGAACAGCGCCGGGCGTGGCCGCGAGCTCTTTTCCCGCCTTCTGCTCCCCCGCCCCTTCCCTTCTGCGAGAGGCATGCCGGGCTTGAGAGTTCCGCCGGGCCGCCTCGCCGGCTGCTTCCAGCGAGGCTGCGAACTACGGCCAATGAGAGAGCGCGCAGCCCAAAGAAGGGCGGAGCCGGAGGGTTCTCGGAGCGTTCGCAAGAGGCGGCTGAGCGGGAGGAGGAGGGAGGCGTCGCTCATCGCGCGCAGGCGCAGTACGCCGCTCGCCTCTCGCTTTCCAGCCCGGCCGGAGCGTGTTGCAGGTGAGAAGCTGCGCGCGCAGCTGCGCCCTTCGCGCAGGGCCATCCTCCGCCCGCGTCGTTGCGCAGCGCTTCTGCAGTGGGTTGCAAGGAGTCATAAAGTGGGGTTTGCAAGGTGGGCGAGGCTGGGAAGTGCCGGGGTGGTGGTGGTGGTCTTTGCAGGGTGTGTATGTGTGTGTGTGTATCGGGCTGGAAGCCTCGCCCAGCCTTTTGCAACCGGGCGCCCGCCGGGATCCAGGATTGCAACTTGCAGTGCGCGGGGAGGAGGGGAGTTGCGGGCAACGCCTTGGAGGGAAATCCACCTTGGCGGATATATTTTTTTTTGGGGGGGGGGCAGGGAAGGCTTTGTGGCATAACAATGTTGCAATGCATGCGTTGAGGATGCTGGCATCAACTTGCGCTTGTCACTCATCCTTGGGAGGATCGCTGTGTGTGTGTGTGTGTGTGTCACATTTAAAAAAAACCCATCCCCGATTTTGTCTTATTTATGACAAAAAAATGCCTTCTTGCCCTGTTTTCTTTTCCAAAGACTGGCTGGCATCTCTGAATGTCTAAATGTTCAGGAAGGAGGGCCTCTGCCCATGTGCAGAACGCCCTTCCTCCTAGGAGAAAGGTGCTTGGACAGGCAGTCCTCGATTTACAAGCATTCGTTTTGGTAACCATTCGGTGCTGGGGAAAAAAAGGGACTCCGTGACCCGTTTCCCCCACTTAAGGACCGTCGGCAGCCATCCCCGTGGTCGCCTGGTCAGAATTCGGCCCCTCGGCGACTGACTCGTACTTGTGACGGTCGCAGTGTCCCGAGGTGATGTGATTCCCCTTTGGCGGCCTAGTGACAAGCGAAGTCAAGGGGGAAGAAGCCGGGAATTCACTTCACAACCCGGTTACTAACTGCACAACTGCAGTGATTGCCTTAACAACCGTGGCAAGGAAGGTCGTAAAACGGGGCAAAGCTCGCTTCACAGCCGTCTCACTTAGCAACAGAAATTTTGGGCTCGGTTTTGGTCATAAGTTAAGGACTACCTTTTTTTATTATTATTATGGTTCGTTTGCACACTTTCAAAGCAATAATATCCTATATTAGCACACACTCAGCCAGATGTTCAGATGTTCAGACTGGATCTGGCAGTTTGGTCCACCTATCAAGCCTTTTCGAAGGACCTGGGATAGGCAGATGTTGACAGTGGAGTGGAATAGAATAGAATAATAGAAATAGGGAATGGAATAGAATTGGAATTGGAATTGGAATGGAATGGAATAGAATAATAGAAATAGGGAATGGATTAGAATTAGATTAGAATAGATTAGAATAGAATAGAATAGAATAGAATAGAATAATGGAATGGAATGGAATTAGAATAGAATAGAATAGAATAGAATAATAGAAATAGGGAATGGAATAGAATTAGAATAGAATAGAATAATGGAATAGAATAAGGGAGTGGAGTAGAGTAGAAATAGAATAGAATAGTATAGAAATAGAATAGAATAGAATAGAATAACAGAGTTGGAAGGGACCTTGGGGGTCATCTAGTCCAACCCCCCCCCCCCACCCAAGCAGGAGACCCTACACCATTTCTGACAGATGGCAGTCCAGTCTCTTCTTGAAAGCCTCCAGTAATGAAGCTTCTAAAGGCAAGCTGTTCCACTGGTTGATTGTTCTCACGGTCAGAAAATTTCTCCTTATTTCCAGGTTGAATCTCTCCTTGATCAGTTTCCATCCGTTATTCCTTGTCTGGCCTTCGGGTGCTTTGGAAAATAGGTTGTCCCCCTCCTCTCTGTGACAGCCCCTCAAATACTGCTATCATGTCTCCCCTGGTCCTTCTCTTCATTAAACTAGACATACCCAATTCCAGCAACTGTTCTTTATAATGTTTTAGCCCCCAGTCCCCTGATCATCTTTGTGGCTCTTCTCTGCACTTTCTGTAGAGTCTCAACATCTTTTTTTTATACTGTAGAGACCAAAATTGGTTGCAGTATTCTAGGTGTGGCCTCACTAAGGCTTTATAGAGTGGTGTTAGTACCTCACGCGATCTTGATTGAATCCCTCTGTTAATGCAACTTAGGTTTGCGTTGGCTTTTTTGGCTATCGCCGCACCCTGTTGGCTCATATTTAATTGATTGCCCATGAAGACTCCCAAGATTTGATGGCAGTGATCTCCCAACCTGGACCGACAAGGGGGGGGGGGAGAGGGGATGGTTTCACACGTGAGCGCACACTGCTTTCACAAATGCACTTAATAATAATATCATAATAATAAAGTTGGAAGGGACCTTGGAGGTCTTCTAGTCCAACCCCCTGCTCAGGCAGGAAACCCTACTAGATCATTTCAGACAAATGGCTGTCCTGTCTCTTCTTAAAAACTCCCAGTGTTGGAGCATTCACCGCTTCTGGAGGCAGGTTGTTCCACTGGTTAATTGTTCTAACTGTCAGGAAGTTTCTCCTTAGTTCTAGATTGCTTCTCTCCTTGATGAGTTTCCATCCGTTGCTTCTTGTCCTGCCTTCTGGTGCTTTGGAGAATAGCTTGACTCCCTCTTCTTTGGGGCAGCCCCTGAGATATTAGAACGCTGCTGTCATGTCACCCCTCATGTCACTTCATGCATGTGCACACATAGGCTCACACACCACTTCCGCGGCCCTATTCCAAACAGGCTGTGGACCGGTTCCGGGCTGTGGCTCGTGGGTTGTGGACCCCTGTTTTATTGTCATAGGATTAAGCTGTTTCCAGTAAATTATGAGTATTTTTATTATGATCATCCTCATCGGGGGTCTGTCTTAGGAAGAGGGCCTCGTCATGCTGTTGGCAGAGTTGCGCTTGGAGTAACTTTACACCGCTCATGTGGGGCTGATTTCAGATGTTCCTATTTTTATACTAACAAACATCCATGTCTGATTTCCAAGGAGCTGCAGAGTTTCCTTTCCACCATATGCAAAAGGCTACACTCGACATGAGTACAGGATAGTCCTCGCTTTACGACAGTTCATTTAGTGACCGTTCAAAGTTACAACAGTCCTGAAAAATATGACCGTTTTTCACAATGGCAATCTTTGCAGCATCCCCATGATCACGTGGTCAAAATCCAGATGCTTGGCAACTGGTTCATATTTGTGACCGTTGCAGCGTCCCGGGGTGGGGTGGGGGGGTCATGTGATCCCCTTTTAACGACCTTCTGACAAGCAAAGTCAAGGTGGAAGCCGGATTCACTTAACAACCGTGTTACTAACTTAACAACTGCAGTGACTGTGGCAAGAAAGGTTCGTAAAACGGGGCAAAACTCTCTTAGCAAGTGTCTCACTTAGCAACAGAAATTTGAAGCTCAATTGTCGTAAGTCGAGGACATTTTTATCTGTATAAAAATGAAAAAGTCGCGGTTGGATGTTACTATCTTATTCTCCCGCACCAAAAGGAATAGAATAGAATAGAATAATAGAAATAGGGAATGGAATAGAATTAGAATAGAATAGAATGGAATGGAATGGAATGGAATAGAAATAGAAATAGAAATAGAAATAGAAATAGAAATAGAAATAGAAATAGAAAAGAATAGAAATAGAAATAGAAATAGAAATAGAATAGAATAGAGCTGGAAGGGACCTTGGAGGTCTTCTAGTCCAGCCCCCTGCTCAAGCAGGAGAACTTATATCGTCTCAAGACAGGTGAATGTGTCGGAAGTCAAGGCTTTTCTTATTTCTTTTCCCCTTTATCCAATATTTCTTTCTCTTCCCCTTTTCCTCTCTTATTTTCCTGTTATCTATCAATCGCAGCGATGCGCTTAAACAACCGGGGCAAGAAAGATCGTAAAATGGGGCTAAACTCATTTAACAAAACGTCTCGCTTAAAAACAGAAATTTGGGGCTCCATTGTGGCCATAGGTTGAGGACTATGGGTATTGGCAGGGCTCAATTGAAGCTCAGTTGTGGTCGTAAGTCGAGGACAATCTGCATAAAAATGAAAAAGTCGCGGTTGGCTGTTACTACCTTATTCTCTACCCTGCTGTTCCCTTTCCCACCGGGCCACCAACCGGTAGGTGGTGGGTTGGGGACTCCTGGACTAGAAGACCTCCAAGGTCCCTTTTAACTCATTGATTGATTGATGGATGGATGGATGCTTGGCAACTGACTCATCTTTAGGACAGTTGCAGTGCCCCCGGGGGTCGTGGGATCCCCTTTTGCGACCTTTTGACAGACAAAGCCAAAGATTCACTTGACAACCGGGTGAGGAACTTAACAACTGCAGTGATTGACTGAACAAGAAAGGTCGTAAAGCCGGGCAAGTTCGCATAACAACTCTTGCTTAGCAATGGAAAGCTGGAGCTCAATTGTGGCCGTACGCCGAGGATTTTTTTTTTGGGGGGGGGTGTCTTTTTTTTTTTAAGCTGAATTAGGGATTTGAAACAATCTTTTTCCATTGCTCAATCAAATCACCCCTTCCGCTCCTTGCCTCATGCCTATTGATGGACGACTTTATTTTGGGTAGATGGTGTAAGCCGCGTTTTAATTCTTTGCCGGATCAATCCTTATTGTTTAAATATTGAGCGGATCGTGTGAGCAGAGAGAATGTTAAATAGGCACAGAGACCAACATTTTCATTAAAGGCCCAAGGAAGAACAGAAATTGGGCCTGTTGTACAAGGCCTAATGAAACGTTTACAAAGGAAAACTCTTTTTTTTTGCAAGTGTTTTGGGGGAATTAGATTTCCGGCGTGGTGGAAGCAGAGGTTGAAAGCAACAGATCCTAAATGGATTGTTTCTGAATCAGCGTTCGCATTCGTGACTTTGGTGCCCCACGCTGGTCTACCTTGAAGGGGTGACGCTAAAGCACTGGCCACCGGGCCGTGGGACAAGCTGGCCAATGCACAAACGTGTGTGCAGGCACTCACCCTAGTGCCCGTGGACCCATTTGTGCATGCATGCACGGCTAGCGGCAGCAGCTAGCACCTGTGCGCCTGCACAAATGGGGCTGCTAACGCCATTTGGGTTGTGTGGCCCATTTGCACATGCGTGCGGGCGCTAACAGCGCCTGTACGCATGCGCAAATGGGACTGCTAGCGCTGCGCAAGCACGCAGCCCCGTTTGTGTGCGGCCCTGTTTGCGCGTGGGCGTGCGCACAAATTTCCCAGCTGCTCCCTTTCTCTCTGGGTCGCCAGCATGAAAAGGTTGGTGACCTCTGCGCTAAAGAACAGCATGGATCGAGAGAGTGAAGCACGGATGTTGTGTCGGAGAAGGAGTGGCAGAGGCTGTAGGTGGAGTCAAGAGAGGATTCAGCCTAGAATCGTTACGTTCCCACAAGCAGTCTTAAGTCCAACCTTCTTGAATTCTGTTAATACGTCCGTTCGAAGTTGCAACGGCAGTGAAAAAAGCGACTTATGACCATTTTTCACACTTATAACCATTGCAGCATCCTCATGATCGTGTGATTTATATTCGGAGTCTGGGCAACTGACTCACATTTATGACGGTCGCAGTGTCCCCGGGGCTCACGTGATCCCCTTTTGCGACCTGACAAGCAAAGTCAAGGGGGGGGGGGCAAAGCCAGTTTCACTTAACACCTGTGATACTAACTTAACAACTGCAGTGATTCACTTAACAGCTGCGTCAAGAAAGGGCGTAAAACCGGGCAAAGCCCATTTGACAAATGTCTCGCTTAACAATGGAAGATTTGGGCTGAATTTTGGCCGTAAATCCCGTAGCCTGACTTGCTGGACTGGTTTCGATCTCATCCTGAGTCCAAGGCTGTCATGTGTGAAAACAAGCCTCCCGGCTTGTAAACTTTGGCTAAATGGGTCGTGCAAACCTAGTTAAAGGATGGGAGATTCCTGTCTTCTTCTAACTGGTGTTGGCTGTTCAGCAATCATTGTGATGGAAGATGGAAAAGATGGTTGCATTTTTAAAGGTATCTCCACTGAAGTTACGGTCCTCAAAACTTTCTGAGTTGTCCTTCTCATTTTAGAATAGAATAGAGCTGGAAGGGACCTTGGAGGTCTTCTAGCCCAGCCCCCTGTTCAAGCAGGAGAACCTATACCATTTCAGACAAACAACTGTCTAGTCTCTTCTTAAAAAAAATCCAGTGATGGAGCACCCACGATTTCTGGAGGCAAGCTGTTCCACTGGTTAATTGTCCTCACTGTCAGGAGGTTTCTCCTTAATTCCAGGTTGCTTCTTCTCTCTTTGGTCAGTTTCCAAACATTGTTTCTTGTCCTGCCCTGTTATGCTTTGCATAACAACAACAACAACAACAATAATAAAGTTGGAAGGGACCTTGGAGGTCTTCTAATCCAACCCCCTGCTCATGCAGGAAACCCTATATCATTTCAGACAAATGGATGTCCAGTCTCTTCTTAAAAACTTCCAGTGTTGGAGCAGTCACAACTTTTGGAGGCAGGTTGTTCCACTGATTAATTGATTTAACTGTCAGGAAATTTCTCCTTGGTTCTAGGTTGCTTCTCTCCTTGATCAGTTTCCATCCGAGGCTTCTTGTCCTGTCTAATTTGACCCCCTCTTCTTTGTGGCAGCCCCTCAAATACTAGAACACTGCTATCATGTCACCCCCATTTCTTCTTTTCTTTAGACTAGCCAAACCCAAGTCCCGCAGCCGTTCTTCATATGTTTTGGTCTCCAGGCCTTTGATCATCTTAGTTGCTCTTCTCTGAATTTTTTTCCAAACTCTCAACATCTTTTCTGTGATATGGTGACCAAAACTGGCTGCAGTATTCCAGGTGTGGTCTTACTAGGGTTTTATAAAGCGGTAATAATACTTCACGTGATCTTGATTCTATGCCTGTTTATACAACCCAGGATTGTATTAGCTTTGATATAAAGGATTGGTATCTGGTTACCTTGAAGTGATCTTGGGTCCAGGATGGGCTGAATTTTTTCTTCTAGGAGGTTCCGGAAAGATGGAGACACTTCACTGCGTGCCTGAATGTGTGAGATGGAATTTCTTTTGCGATCTGCTCTGCCCTTGTGCAATTTTGCATGGTAATTAGTGTTCGAGCCAAAATTAAGATTAACAAATCTCGTGAAACACCTTGGGACATTTAATGCCCTGGTGAGACTTTAGTCTTTTTTGTAAGAAGATGGAAATTTTGAGTTTGAAGTAGACAACCTTATGGGTTGTCCTTCGAGAGATAAATAAGCACAGTGTGTCCGGCAAAACGATTAAATTTTAGGCTGACCATATCTATTTGTTACGTATTTGTAGAGGTGTGGGTCTATACATATGTCGTGTATAGTATGTTTTAGGTGTGTGTCATGTATGTGTTTCACTTTGAGAGCGGGCAACTAAATTTCATTTTTTGATGTGTGCCTTTGTGCCCAGTAAAAAAATGACAAAGGTTACCTTATCTTATCTTATCTTATCTTATCTTATCTTATCTTATCTTATCTTATCTTATCTTATCTTATCTTATCATCTTATCTTATCTTATCTTATCTTAATCTTAAAATCTTTATCTTTATCTTTATCTTTATCTTTATCATCTTAATCTTAATCTTAATCTTTATCTTTATCTATCTTTATCTTTATCTTTATCTTTATCTTTATCTTTATCTTATCTTATCTTATCTTATCTTATCTTATCTTATCTTATCTTATCTTATCTTATCATCTTATCTTATCTTATCTTATCTTATCTTATCTTATCTTATCTTATCATCTTATCCCAAGGCTGGATGGGTCTGCCATCATCTCAAAAGGTGATCATCAGTAGACAAATAATTGTAGTGGCAAATGAACATCAATCAATAACTCAACATTTGCGTACCTAAGCAGGTATACAGAGTGACCACTGGCAGGCCCCAAAAAACCCAAACAAAAAACCCAAACAAAAACAATGGAATTGGGAACGACTTTGGACTTCCTTCTGGCTTCCCCATTGACTTTGCCTGTTGGAAACTGGCAGGAAGCATCGGGAATCGTCATCCTGTGACCTTGAGGATGCTGCTGTGGCAACAGTTTTACGAATACAACCAATCTGAATAGCGTAGAAATTTCAATTCCGTAGGAGTAAGGGGTCCTCTTTTTTTTTTTTTTACACATACTTTAAATTAGCGGATTTTAATTCGGAAATCGTTGTGGTGTAATGTGCTGTTTGGCCTAACTTGAGGGCACAAACAGACAAACATAGTGAGAGTTTTAATAGCATATAGATTCGCCCTGCGGTAAAGATGGGCGGCCGATTAATTTTACAAACAGACAAATAAACTACCGTAGATTAAATTTAGAGTTCTCTGGACCTTATAAGAGGGAGAATATATTTTTCTTATTATTTTTAATCCTAACTAGGGCACTTTTTCCATCATGCATGCCATTGTTGAGGTTTAGTTTTCATTCCCCGACCGTTTGAACAAGCCCATTTCTCCTTCCTTCCATGGTTTGAGATAAGTCTAGCACAAGGGTAGGCCACCTTGGCTCTTTTATGGCTCGTGGACTTCAGCTCCCAGAATTCCTCAGCCAGCATGAGGGAACTGTGGCCCCCTCATGACTTCTGGACTTCAACTCCCAGAATTCCTCAGCCAGCATGAGGAAACTGTGGCCCCCTCATGACTTCTGGACTTCAACTCCCAGAATTCCTCAGCCAGCATGGGGGAACTGTGGCCCCCTCATGACTTCTGGACTTCAACTCCCAGAATTCCTGAGCCAGCATGGCTCAGCTTGGAAACCTCTCCCTTTCCCCTCAGCATGGCTGGCTCAGGAATTCTGGGAGTTGAAGTCCACGAGTCACAAAAGAGCCCGGGTTGCCTACCCCTGGTCTAGCATCTTGGGGGGGAGAAAGGATGCAGCTCCTCCTGGTGATGCAGATCGATGCAATGCAGATAATCCTCGATTTAAACAACCGTTCGTTTAGTGACTGTTCAAAATTACAACGGCCGATGAAAGGGATTTGCAACTCAACATTTACTGCCCTTAAAGCATTTGGCATTTGGTAACTGGCATATATGTATGATAGTTTGCAGCACTCTGGGGTCACGTGATCATTATTGGGGACCTTCCCAGCCGGCTTCCAACAGGGAAGTTCAGTGGGAGGAAGTGGATTCACTTAATGACTTTGGGCCAGTCATCAGGAGATGGAGTTCTAGTCCTGCCTTAGCAGTGAAAGCCGGCTGGGTGACGTTGGGCCAATCACTAGGAGATGGTGAGTTCTAGTCCAGCCTTTGGCATGGAAGCTATCAGGATGACTTTGGGCTGATTGCCAGGAGATGGTTGGTTGTAGCCCTGCTTTAGCCATGCAAGCCAGCTGGGTGACTTTGGGCCAATCGCCAGGAGATGGTGAGTTCTAGTCCCGCCTTAGGCATGAAAGCCAGCTGGATGACGTTGGGCCAATCACTGGGAGATGGTGAGTTCTAGTCCCGCCTTAGGCGTGAAAGTCAGCTGGGTGACGTTGGGCCAATCACCAGGAGACGGTGAGTTCTAGTCCCGCCTTAGGCATGGAGCCTGGCTAGGTGATTTTTAGCCAATGACCAGGAGATTGTGACTTCTAGTCCTGCCTTAGCCATGAAAGTTGACTGGGTGACGTTGGGCCAATCACCAGGAGATGGTGAGTTCTAGTCCCGCCTTAGGTACGAAAGCTGACTGGGTGACTTTGGGCCAATCACCAGGAGATGGTGAGTTCTAGTCCTGTCTTAGCGACGAAAGCTGACTGGGTGACTTTGGGCCAATCACCAGGAGATGGTGAGTTCTAGTCCTGCCTTAAGCATGAAAGCTAGGTGGGTGACTTTGAGCCAATCAGCAGGAGACGGTGAGTTCTAGTCCCATCAAAAGCTGACTGGTGACTTTGAGCCAATTACCAGGAGATTGTGACTTCTAGTCCCTCCTTAGGCATGAAAGCCAGCTGGGTGACTTTGGGCCAGTCCCTCTCTCTCAGCCCATTCCACCTCACAGGCATGTTGTTCTGGGCAAAATTGGAGAAGAAAGGAATATTAGGTATGTTCGGTCGCCCCCTTCAGTTACGTCTAAAGTAATAAAAGCGAGATAAAAATCTAATAAAGAAATCAAATGCCCCCAGGGTGGGCTGAATGCTTTGGCTACTTTTAGCTCCTAAGTCTCCAAGGCAAACGGGCCTTCCACTCTTCTTTTTAACAGCAGGGAAAGTGTCGATGGAGTGCAACTTTGCCGATGCTGTGAACAGTTGTATTTGATAAAATGCTGTGTCTGGCTCTTTTTTGTTCTTTCTCCCTTCGGCTCCCCCCTTTTTATTACATTTCCCTGCCTTGAAACCGGACCGGTAATCTTCGACCAATTGGATTTGTAAAGGTTTTTATTTCTTACTTTTATTTTTTCCGCTTCCTCCCCCACCGTGTGCTCCTCCTCCTCCTGCTGCTGAAATGCAGGTTTATAACTTTCCGGTAATATATTTCCCTAAGATTTAACCCTCCCGTCTCCTTGCCGAATCGGGAAGAGGAGGGGGGATTGGGTTGGAAATGCGAAACCGAGCAAGGAGTTTTCGAACAGGAGCAATTCCAGAAAATCTGCTTGGCAGCGGCTCAAAAAAACCCCTGCCCACTGTTGTGTTTTAACAGCCTTGCTAAAATAATAATTAAAAAACCCACTCTTCTGCCTTGGTCAATCGGCTGAGCGATGCGTCTTTTGGTGTTTGCCAAGGCTACTGCAAACAAAGACCCGTTGTCACTTTTAAAACACAGCAATGTCGACAAGTCTCCAAGTTGTGGCTTGCTGCATTGCAGGTGGCCGATCTGCTGTTCGTCAACTGTGCTTTCTTGGGGTGGAAGTTTCCATCTGAACACAGACCTGATTCAGACCAGAAGCACCAGGGAAACAGAGATCCTTGACCCTTTGCAGGAAGAGCGATCCAGTTTTCATGCTTTAGAGCAGGGGTCCCCAACCCCCGGTCCGTGGACCGATACCAGGTCATGGTATGCCAGCAACCGGTCCGCACAAACAAGCAAAGCCCCATCCGTGGGATGCAGGCAGCACACAAAACAACACACACTCCGGGCCGTGGAAAAACCTCTCTCCACGGAACCGGTCCCTGGTGCCCCAAAAGGTTGGGGACCTCTGCTTTAGAGAGATGCTTCCATCAGCTACTTTGCCTCAATGTGTGATAGATTCCTAATAAGGACGAGGATTCCCTGGAGGGAGGGGCTGCATGCCAGAAGAATAAGAGACAACTTAGCTTTGATATCCATCAGAATAGAGCTGGAAGGGACCTTGGAGGTCTTCTAGTCCAACCCCCTGCTCAAGCAGGAGACTGTATACAGTTTGAGACAAGTGGCTGTCCAGTCTCTTCTTAAAAGCCTCCAGTGATGGAGCACCCACAACTTCTGGAGGCAGGTTAATGATGATGATGATAAAGTTGGAAGGGACCTTGGAGGTCATCTAGTCCAACCCCCTGCTCAGGCAGGAAACCCTATCCCATTTCGGACAAATGGCTGTCCAGTCTCTTTTTAAAAACTTCCAGTGTGGGAGCATTCACCGCTTCTGGAGGCAGGTTGTTCCACTGGTTAATTGTTCTAACTGTCAGGAAGTTTCTCCTTAGTTCTAGGTTGCTTCTCTCCTTGATCAGTTCCCATCCGTTGCTTCTAGTCCTGCCTTCTGGGGCTTTGGAAAATAAGTTGACTGCCACAAAGAAGAGGGAGTCAAGCTATTCTCCAAAGCACCCGAAGGCAGGGCAAGAAGGAATAGATGGAAACTAATCAAGGAGAGAAGCAGCCTAGAACTAAGGAGAAATTTCCCAATGAAATAATTCATCTGTGGAGCAACTTGCTTCCAGAAGTTGTGGGTGCTCCAAGACTGGAGATTTTTTTAACAAGAAACTGGATAGCTATTTGTCTGAAATGCTACGGGGTTTCCTACCTGAGCAGGGGGTTGGACTAGAAAACCTCCAAGGTCCCTTCCAAGTCTGTTATTCTGTGTGTGAGAGAGAAGGTGAAGGTAAACAAAATAACGGAGTTGGAAGGGACCTTGACCTCCTAGGAGAACCTCTATATGCACCCACACATCAAATTTTCATTGGGAAATAATTTTTACACCTTTAATTTTATGTATCATTTTCACTGGAAAAGAACGTAATGCAGCATTTTAAAAAAATGACAGAAACAAAAAAAACAACAAAAAAAAGGATTTAAAAATATAAAAAAGAATAAAGTGAAGAATGAGAAAAAAAAAAGCTGTGTAAAGAAGGGGTTTTTTTGGGAACACTTCTTACCATGATGACTACCCTTTCCATCCTCCTAAATTATTTATTTATTTATTTATCTAATTTGTATGGCGTAATATCTCAGTTCCCTTATTCCCGTAAACAGCCCTTTTTTTAAAAAAAATCTTTAAATCAGTTTATGTGCCTTTAAATGCAGGGGTGGGTAGACTGTGCTTCAGTTTAGCTTCAATTTCCAAAGGTTTTTATGGATTCATCAAAACAAGAATAGCCCAGAGGTGCTTTCAGGTCCATTTATGTGAAAAGGCAATAGAAAATTCATTGCACAAAAGAGTCTCTACTCTTTAAATGCGTCTTTATTATGGAAAAAAAGCATACTATTTGCCCTGTAACACTAGAAAGAAAGAGAGGGGGGGGGGAGAGGAAAGAAAGAAAGCGAGAGGGAGGGAGGGAGAGAGGAAAGAAAGAAAAAAAGAGGAAGAAATAAAGATGGAAGGAAGGAAAAGGAAGGAATGAAGGTAGGAAGGGAAAATTGGATAGATGGATGGAAAAGGAAGGAAAGGAAAGAAAGAATGAAAAAGGAAAGAAGAAAGATGGAAGGAAGGAGGGAAATAAGGAAAGAAAAGAGAATGAGAGGAAGGGAAAAAAGAGAAAGAAGAAAGAGAAAGAAAGAGAAAAAAAAAAGAAAACGCCTAGGGGCCCATTACATTTCAGAAATGTAAGCATTTGGAAATACCCTAATCTAATTTAGAAAGACTTTCGTGATTATGTAGTGGACGGCGGCCATGTTTTAAACACGACGTTCTCCTGACTGTTAAAACCAGGTTTTCCAAAAGGGCTGCGTTTATTTCCGCAGCGCTGCAGAGGACCCGGGGATTGGTTCACCCCCATCCCGAACAAAAATGGAGCAAACCGCACAAAACTACGAAGGCTGCAGGAAGGCCTGTGAGGTTGTGCGTCTCGATCAGGGGTAGGCCACCTTGGCTCTTTTATGACTCGTGGACTTCAACTCCCAGAATTCCTGAGCCAGCCATGCTGAAGGGACAGGGAGAGGTTTCCAAGCTGAGCCATGCTGGCTCAGGAATTCTGGGAGTTGAAGTCCACGAGTCATAAAAGAGCCAAGGTTGCCTACCCCTGGTCTAGATGATCTCCTTTGGGGCCAGCAAATACAGGTAGTCCTCGCCTGACAGCCACAATTCAGCCCCAAAGGTTCTCCTGCTAAGTGAGACGTCGGTCAAGTGATTTTTGCCCCATTTTGACGACTTTAAGTGAATCACGACGTTCGTTAAGTTTGCAATATGGTTGTTAAGGGAATCTGGCTTCCCCATTGACTGAAGCTTGCCGGAAGGTCGCAAAAGAGGATCCACGTGACCCTCTGGGACGCTGCGACCGTCATAAGTACGAGTCAGCTGCCGAGTGTCCGACTTGAGATCACATTACTGTGAGGATGCAACTTTGGTAAGTGTGGAAAACGGTCATGCAGTAAGTTCCTTTCTCCGGTGCCGTTGTAACTTTGGTCACTAAATGAACAAGTTGTAAGTCGACGATAACCTGGTTCCTGATCTGCAGGTTGGACTGTCAATGTTATGAACGAAGCAGCCTTTTTCCACATCTTAGAGTTAGGATTACACAACAAGGAAAGGAGAGACTCAGAGAGTCAGTTTGCTCTAGTGGTTAAGGCACCAGGGTAAAAACCAGGAGACTGTGAGTTCTAGTTCCTCCTTCGTGAGATGTGAAGTGAAATGTCTTTCCATAATACCTGCCATACGTGTATTAGGGCCTTACTGGGTGGGGGCATTATCACTCAGTTGGCTTTCATGACTAGAACTCACTGTCTCCTGGTGATTGGCCCAAAGTCACCCAGCCAGCTTTCATGCTAAGGAGGGACTAGAATTCACCGTCTCCTGGTGATTGGCCCAAGGTCTCCTAGCCAGCTTTCATGCCTAAGGTAGGACTAGAACTCACCGTCTCCTGGTGATTGGCTCAAAGTCACCCAGTCAGCTTTCGTACCTAAGACGGGACTAGAACTTACCATCTCCTAGTGATTGGCCCAACGTCACTCAGCTGACTTTCATGCCTAAGGCGGGACTAGTACTCACCATCTCCTGGTGATTGGCCCAATGTCACCCAGCTGGTTTTCATGCCCGAAGCAGGACTAGAACTCACTGTCTCCTGGTGATTGGACCAAAGTCTCCCAGCCAGCTTTCATGCCTAAGGTAGGACTAGAATTCACCATCTCCTGATGATTGGCCCAGAGTAACCCGCCAGTTTTCATGCCTAAGGTAGGACTAGAACTCACTGTCTCCTGGTGATTGGCCCAAAGTCTCCCAGCCAGCTTTCATGCCTAAGGTGGGACTAGAACTCACTGTCTCCTGGTGATTGGCCCAAAGTCTCCCAGATGACTCTCATGGCTATGGGAGGACTAGAACTCACTGTCCTCTGTTGATTGATCCAAAGTCACCCAGTTGGCTCTCATGCCCAAGGTGGAACTAGAACTCACTGTCTCCTGGTTTCTAGCCCAGCACCTTAATCACTAGACCAAACCGGCTGTCCTTGACCTTTTCCCCCCCGATGTAATGCCATGGGTGATTGTGTGTGTATGATAAGCAGTGTGCATTTTGGTCTGCCAAAGGCTTTGTATCTACGCAACAAGTTTGGACGTGTGTAAGAGGATCAACCTCGGCTCTGGGCGGACCTGTCTCTTAAACTCAAAAGCGGTTAGACTATTTATTTCTCACTTGCCAGTGTGTGCAGAATGAATAGTTCTAGATTGCTACCTTAAGTAGCAACTGTCTTCCTGCAAAGCAACCGTGCAACATACAGTAGTGGCCAAAATTGTGGAAACCTTTTGAGAAAAGTGTACGGTAGAAATGCCACCTTTGTTTAAGTTTCCACCCATTTTTCTTCTAATTTCTTTACAACTGTAGCCTTGTTCACTTAATAATACTATTTTACATTGCTTTCTGGGCAACCAGTCAACTCTTTGCACCATGACTTTAATTTTATTACATTTTACAAGCTCCCTAAATGAAAGAACACAAAAAAACCCCAACCCACTTGATAGCCATCACATCACACACTGACAAATGTCCTCCTCTCAGCTTCAATACAGGACATCAATCACTGAATCCTACTGTGATCTGATTGGCTCATTGCCAAAACAAGATGACACCCGATTGGCTCTCTAAACACTCACGCTCATTGGCTACTATCAGATGAAGGAAAGCTACCTGAGATCAACCTAAGCAAGTTGTGCTTCCTTTCCGGTTATTTGGCTATAACTTTTCATAGAATACAGTACAGATAATTGAACAAACTTTGTTGCATTACATTCTTGATTAAATTATCTTTCCATCGATATGTAATTTTATGGTACTACTCCAAAAAAAAGTGGTGTTATTAGGCATCAAACCTCAAAAATACACTTTTCCCAAAAGGTTTCCACAATTTTGGCCGCTACTGTACGTAACAAAGAAACACTGCAGTTCCTTGTGTGAGGAACACACCTGATGTTTTCTGGCGCACACATTTGGGTAAATTAAATCCTCGTGTAATGTTGTGTTGAAAGCTTGTTGACTTTCAACAGACGTTTGACAACTCAGTTTGGGGATTTCAGTTGTCAATCAAAACACCCCTGAGTACGCCTACTTGGCTATTTCATCTCAGCCAGGGTGCTCAAGGTGTTTAATGAAGTCTGTTGTTGACAGCCACAGCAACAAGCTCTGTTGTGTTCTCATGGTCCAATTATTTAACAATCTGACATTGTTCTGTTGTGGTTTTTTTTGGAATAATTTAGTTTTATTGAGAATTTTAATTACGGTAGTAAAAAGAGGAATGCAACCCGAACTTAAAGAAGAGACTGGAAAGAAAGAATTAAAAATTGCAGGAAAAAAAGAAAAGGAAAGGAAAGAAAGACTATCAAAAAAAGAAAGAAAAATAGATTAAAAAGCGACTTCTTCATCAGAACAAATATAAGCACATGTCATAACTCTTCTCAGTACCCCTACTCCTAGATTGACAACGGAGCTCCAGGTTTCTGTTGTTAAGTGAGACATTTGTGAAGAGAATTTTGCCCCATTTTACGACCTTTCTTGCCACGCTTGTTAAGCGAATCACTCCGGTTGTTAAGTTAGATAAACCCGGGTCGTTAAGCGAATCTGGCTTTCCCCATTGATTTTGCTGGTCAGAAAGTCATAAAAAGGCGATCGCGTGATCCCGGGACACTGCAACCATCGTATATATGAATCGGTTGCCAAGCATCCAGATTCTGATCCACGTGACCCTGGGGATGCTGCAACGGTCGTGTAAGTGCGAAGAAAAAAAAAAGAGTCAGAAGTCATTTTTAAAGTGATTTGCACCTTCGAACGGTCACTAAAATTAACTGTTGTAAGTCGGGGACTTCCTGTTCACCATAGTTTGCTTTGTAGCCTCAGTCCGTTCTAGATGCTGAATAATTCACTTTTCACGGTGGCTCAAAGGCTTCAGCAATATTAGCTGTTGTGTAATTTTCTTTCTTTTAGGCAAGAAAAACCAAATGTACAGATATAGTATAGGGGGTACCTTGCTCAATAGTAGCAACTGTGAGAGGGATCTCGGAGTCCTAGTGGACAATCACTTAGATATGAGCCAGCCGTGTGCTGCAGCTGCCAAAAAGGCCAACACAGTGCTGGGCTGCATTAACAGAGGGATAGAATCAAGATCACGCGAAGTATTAATACCACTTTACAATGCCTTGGTAAGGCCACACTTGGAATACTGCATCCAGTTTTGGTCACCACGATGTAGAAAAGATGTTGAGACTCTAGAAAGAGTGCAGAGAAGGGCAACAAAGATGATTAGGGGACTGGAGGCTAAAACATACAAGGAACGGTTGCTGGAATTGGGTATGTCTAGTTTAATGAAGAGAAGGACTAGGGGTGACATGATAGCAGAGTTCCAGTATCTCAGGGGTTGCCCCAAAGAAGAGGAGTCAAGCTATTCTCCAGAGCACCTGAAGGCAGACAAGAAGCAACGGATGGAAACTAATCAAGGAGAGAAGCAACCTAGAACTAAGGAGAAACTTCCTGACAGTTAGAACAATTAACCAGTGGAACAACCTGCCTCCAGAAGCGGTGAATGCTCCAACACTGGAAGTTTTTAAGAAGAGATTGGACAGCCATTTGTCTGAAATGGTATAGGGTTACCTGCCTGAGCAGGGGGTTGGACTTTATGACCTCCAAGGTCCCTTCCACTTCTGTTGTTCTATTCTATTCTAAAATTCTTTCCATATCGAATAGGTAAGTTGATCAGCCTTCCATCACTGTTGAAGGTCTGAAAAAACATTGCATAATCACCTTCTCCTACTTCCGTGCATTGACCCTCTTAAAGAGGGAGCTTGATTTATCGGCATCTAACGGAGGCTTCCCCCGTTTTTGTTTGAACAAAACTACCCTGGGATTAATCACAACCGTTTCCATTAGCATAAGTGGGACATCTAATTGATCAAGCGGAGATTGATAACTCTCGCTTGTCGGGGTGCGATCGCCATAAGTCATTTCTCTTGTACAGACACACCATAAACCCAATTGTGAAAACGATCAAAGGTTATTAGAAACAGTAGCTTGCCGTAAATTACGCCTGAACATCAGACGTGACTGCGTTCTCCAATAGAATAAATTTAACAGGTCTCCAAGAAAGTTGGGACATGTACACTAGGACGAGGATTGCAAAAGAGCATCTCACCTCCGGGTTTCCCTGAGTTGTGGACCATGTTCAACCTCATTCAGATATTCTTTAGGTGATGGACAGGGTGGTCCACTCAGAAAGTTCAAAAGCATGGTCAGGAGGCCAGAAGGATCTCATCCAATTGTCTCTGGCAACTCATATTTCAGGATGCTGTATATGTGATTCAGGAGACAGACCGCATCCATCAAGTTCTGGTAGACCTTTGATAGTTCCATCTTCCATCATATCCGTCCAAGTCCTCTTTTGTAACCTTCTGAATTGGGGATCCTCACCACATAATGGAGATTCTCAGTCATCCAAGTCATAGTTGGATCAGGCAACTGGACTTTTCTTGGTTTTGTTCCCTTGAAAACGTTTCACTTCCCATTCAAGAAGCTTCTCCAGCTCTCCAGTTCTCGTCTATGGAGGTTCTCAGTCATCCAGGACATGCTTGTCCCAAAGGTGCTTTTTTCAGGAGGCAACTGGACGTTTTGTTTTTTTCTTTGAAGACGTTTCGCTTCTCATCCCAGAAGTTTCTTCAGCTCTGACTGGAGGGTGGGGAATGGAAGGATTTATACTCCTGGCAGACAAGTTGTCATTTGCCTTCTTTTACAGAGTCGTTGAGGCCACTTGGAGGTTTATCTGTGTCCTCGGGGTCACCTGAGTGGTGCAAATGGGTGTGGAGAGAATGGGAAACAGAAAGACACACACACAGGTACACCTGTGCTGATCTGAGATGTGCAAATATAGATGAGTGGAAAAAGAAAAGTGCAGAAGTGGGACCTTCATTTGCAAAACACCAGCAGACCAGACTTTTTGCCCCAATTTGTAAAAGCTGGACCTTGGCTCTGTGGCTTCACTCTCTTTCTCTCTTTCTCTCTCTCATCTCTCTCTGTGTCTCTCTGTCTCTCTCTCCCCCCTCTATCTATATATATCTACATTTATCTCTCTCTCTCTCCCCAATCTCTCTCTCTCTCTCTCCATTTCTGTCTCTCTCTCTCTCTCTCTCTCTCACCCCCCCTCTCTCCATTTCTCTCTCTATCCTCCCTCAAACTATCTCTCTCTCTCTCTCTCTCTCTCTATCTATCTATCTATCATGTCTGTCTCTATCTGTCTATCTCTATCTATCTATCTATCTATCTATCTATCTATCTATCTATCTATCTATCTATCTATCTATCTATCTATCTATCTATCTATCTATCTATCTATCTATCTATCTATCTATCTATCTACTATGTCTGTCTCTATGTCTATCTCTATCTATCTCTATCTATCTATCTATCTATCTACTATGTCTGTCTCTATCTGTCTATATCTATATCTATCTATCTACTATGTCTCTGTCTGTCTATCTTTCTCTCTCTCTCTCTCTCTCTATCTATCTACTATGTCTGTCTCTATCTGTCTCTATCTATCTATCTATCTATCTATCTACTATGTCTGTCTCTGTCTATCTATCTATTATCTATCTATCTATCATCTATCTATCTATCTATCATCTATCTATCTATCTATCTAATCATCCATCCATCCATCCATCCATCCATCCATCCATCCATCCATCCATCCATCCATCCATCCATCCATCCATCCATCCATCCATCCATCCATCCATCCATCCACCATCCATATCTATCTATCTATCTATCTATCTATCTATCTATCTATCTATCTATCTATCTATCTATCTATCTATCTATCTATCTATCTATCTATCTATCTATCTATCTATCTATCTATCTATCTATCTATCTATCTATCTATCTATCTATCTATCTATCTATCTATCTATCTAATCTCCCCCAATCTCTCTCTATGTATGTATGTATGTATGTGCAATAACACTGAGACTTACATACCTCTTATATACGTTTTCAAGGAAAAACCAAGAAGATCCATTTGCCTTTTGGAAATCCAGTTGCCTTTGGGATGCCCTCCTGATCGTTATGTAATAGCATGTGTATAATAGGAGAAATCCTCGCGTTAACGACCAAAGCGTTCAGCAACCACTCGAATTTATGACTGAAGGAAAGGGACCTATGAGTTCAATAAGACTTTCTAAGAAGTTGTTTGGCCAATAAAGGCAAATGTTTGCGACTCGGTGCCAGCATCGCTTAGCGTAAGAACAAAAATTAGAGCAAAAACCTTTTTTTTGCTAAGGATCTGAGGGATGATTCGCCCGCGTTGGGGGTCCTCGTGAGTTCCTGCTTTTCATTCTCAGAACTCACACATTGATAAAGAGACTTTTGGGGTAAAAAAAAATGGCATTGAGGGCTTTGGCTTTGGGTTGACTGTCGCACGGAGGGAACCGCTGCTGCCTGGAAGCTTGCTTTTCCGTTTGCAAATCCCGCGCTCTCTTTAAAATTGTCCACGCAATTTTTTTTTAACTCCTCGTTAAATCTCTGGCGTCTTTTGCACCCCAGCCAAGAAAGTTCTAGCTTTGGAGGAAAATATAACCTAAGCACTAGCTTTGCTTGGAGCTAAATTCAGGAGCTGGGGGGAGATATTTTGCTGAGCCAGCATCCTAGTTTTTATTCTATTTAGTTTTTTCTTTTCCACTTCCGATTCTGGAGGTTATACGAGAAGTCGGTGGAATCGGGTTAGTCCTATCTTTGTTGTTTTCTCTTCCTCCGTCGTATCTTTCAGATGGGACGCAATTTCAGGTTTCCCGTTTGGCCCTTCTTCAACTTTTTTATTTTTATTTTATAAATCGAGCAAACCTGCAAAACAATTTCATACAGGGTTCACTGTCTCAAAGTGACAGGCATTGATGCCTCCTGCTGGTCCCGGGGCAAAATTACAGCTTTGCCTTCTTTAAAAAAAGGAAGAAGCAATCATTATAATTGCAATATTTTTTTATTTTTTTAAAAAAATAGCATCTGAAGAGCCTAATGGTATCTAAGAGGTGAAAGTGTCAGGCTAGAAACAGGAGACTCTGAGTTCTAGTCCCGCCTTAGGCATTAAAGCTGGAGGGTTACTTTGGGCCAATCATCAGGAGAGTGAGAGTTCTAGTCCCGCCTTAGGCATGCAAGCCAGCTGGGTGTCTCTGGGCCAGTCACCAGGGGAGGGTGAGTTCTAGTTCTCCTTCCTTCCTTCCTTCCTTCCTTCCTTCCTTCCTTCCTTCCTTCCTTCCT
>JALGBA010003918.1:0-129924 GCA_023970755.1 Azemiops feae | reverse complement strand
TCCCCACCCTCTCTCCCTCTGCCTCTCCCCCTCCCCACCCTCTCTCCCTCTCCTTCCCACCAACCTCCCTTTCTCTCCCTTCCTCTCCCTCTCCCTCTCTCCATCCCTCTCCATCCCTCTCTCCTCTCCCCACCCTTTCCCTCTCCCTCCCTTTCTCTCCCTTCCTCTCTCTCCCTCTCCATCCCTCTCCTCTCCTCTCCCCACCCTCTCCCTTTCTCTCCCTTCCTCTCCTCTCCCCACCCCCTTCCCCTCTCCCTATCCTCATTTCTCTTCCCTCTCCTCTCTCGCCATCTTTCTTTCCCTCCCTCTCCATCCCTCTCCCTTCCTCTTCCTTCTCCCTCCATCCTTATCTCCCACTCCACACTACATCATGCTCTCCCCCTCCCTCCTTCCCACTCTCCCCCTCCCTCCCTCCCTCAGCTGAAGATGAAGGGAAATGGGAAGCGGATCTCTGCTGCCACAGGAACCCCAGAAAATTCCTGGGAGAATCTTGCAATCCCGTGTCAAGCAAAGCCTCTGTCACCTGGGGAGGGTCTTCCTGGGGAAATGGGAGATACTTGGGGGGCTGCAGCCTCCGCAGGGTCCTTCTCCATCCACCCACAGACGGTCAGAAGTGGGGAGGGGGTTGTCCACCCTGGCAGGTCCCAGCTTGCCAGTCTGAGAGCTGTCCGGGCCCTTCCTGAGGCCAGGGGCCCTCGTGGAGGCAGCCTCCCAGGGCAGACGGAAGGCCACTTGGGCACCATGTTGCTGGGGGCCTCGGGCAGAGAGGAGAGCTGGGCAGCTGGCTTCAAAGACCCCCTCCACGGGGTGACGAAGCAAGCCAAGATGGCAGCTCTGGGGCAAGGTGGCTCCTGGCAAAATCCTGGACGGGGCCAGCCAAGGCTGCCTCCCTCTCCAAGAATGGGGGGCTGCACAGGCTGAGCTGCCCCACAGGGCTTTCCCTGCTCCCTGCCTGCCAGCTGCAGGCTGCTGCCCCGTGTCCCTGCAGGCACCCCCAGCAATGGGGGAGGGGGAGAGTCCTGGACACACCTCCGGGCATCCTCCGAGCCAGGAAGCTGCTTGGTAGCATTTTCTGCCCCTGCCCTAATTGAGAACTTTGGGTTTGGGGTTCGAGTCAAGAGCTTCAAGAGGCCGTCTTGCACAGCTCCGGTTTCCTGGAGATGCTGGGGGGGGGGGAGGAGGAGACTGGCTGCTGCTTAAGGCGAATCCACATCTGGCCCTTCCTTCCGCCTGGAACAGCTGGAGCTGGCTGCGTCTGGGCTCCCTCCGGCTCCTTCTGGATTCCTGGGATGGGGAAGCGGGGGGGGAGAATGCAGGTGGTGTGCAGCTCTTGAGAAAGGGGGCCCTTCCTGAATCATCATCACCTTGGGCTGACCGGCTGGTGGGGCCCTGGGCCTCTCTTGGATGCCCCTGCTGTGTGTGCCCCCTCCCCAAGCATTCCTGGGGGTGACAAGTGTCTGAAGTGGTCGCCCTGCTGTGGGGAGAGAGAACACCCCCCCCCATTGCCTTGCATATGGGCACCCGCCTCTTCTGCCTCCTGGTCTAAAGGGGGGGCTGCCTGCCTTTGCCATATACCCCAAAACAAAGAGTGGGGGGAGGCCAGGGCTTTCTGCTCAGGGGGCAGGGTGGGTGGGTGGGTGGTGGCCCCTTTGCAAAGCCCGGCAGAGAGAGTCTTTAGCAAACAACCTATCGTGCTTTTTGTTAATTGCTGTTTTATCCAACAATTAACTCCACCCAGAATTGTTTTCAATTGAGCAGCCTTAGAAACCCAATAAGATTAAATTAAGCTGAAGGCTGGAGAGGGGCTCTGCTGCTCTTTGCATAGGCCCCTTGGGATCCTGCACACACACACACACACACACACACACACACACCTTCCTCCCCCCCCACTTCTCTGATAAGGAAGGGCTGGCAGGGGGAATGTTAATGGGTGGGTGGGTGGGCAGGAGGCCCAGCAGCTCCTTGAGCTGCACAAACAAAGCATCTGATAAGCAGCCCCCTCTTATCTCCCCTGAGCTGAGCTGGCATGGGGGCCCAGCCACCCCCACCCCAGGCCTGGGTTGCATCCCTGTCCTGAGAAGCATGCCTCCCCCCTCCAGCTCCTGAAGCCTTCCTGGAGGGAGGGGGCGGAAGAGGCCGATCTGCTCCAGGATCAAGTCAGATCCCAGCTGGACTCCACTTCCAATCAACACTGAGGCCGTAGTTACTGCGCTGCTCCATGGTCTGGTTCACACGACCTGCTGAACCAGGAAAAGAACCAAGTGGAGCAGGCTTTAGGACCTGCCCTTCCTCCTCTGCCTGCCCTAGTCAAGCAGCTGAGGCGGAGGAGTCCCCAGACCAGGAACGGTTCTCCCCCAGCCCAGCTTGTCCGTTTGGGAATCGCCCCTGTGGATGCACAGATCAGCCAGTGCCCACTTGACTGGGCTCGGTCACCCCGTCTTCCGGCACCTCTGATGCTCAGCAGCACCAGGATTCCCTGCAGGCCTCAGTCCCCCAGAAGCCCATAGGACTTCCAGATTGGGGGGTGGCGGCTTGCCCTTCTGGGTCCAGTGGTGCACCCCTGCTGCAGATGTAAATCCAGTTAAGGCAAGTAAGAAAAGTCACTGGCACGCTTGAGCGGGCAGGCAGGCAGCCTTCTGCACCCTTTTGCACGGCACAAAGAGGCAAACGGCTCTGGACCATTCGCCTCCCACCTCCAAGTATGGGGGAGGTGGGGGGGCTCTTGGTTTCTGTCCCTGAGCACCCACCCTGTGAGTCCATAGGAGGCTGCACAGGGTGACTTCGAGCAGGTTGGCAAGGTTAGACAAGGAATGCCCACTGACCGCTAGAACTGAGACGGGAGGATCTGGCTGTGGGCACCTCTCCTCCCCATTCCTCCCCCCCCCACGCCTTGCAAAGTCTCCCTCCTCCTGGACAGTAAAAGGGGTTTTCCAGGCAAGTCTGACCCATTGTGATTCACCCAGCTCCCAAACTGCTTTGCAAGTCTCTCCTCCCCTGGCACACCAGTTGGCAAGGTGCTGGTGGCTGCCCTGCTGTTCTTACCCTCTTGCGTAGATGATGGACACGACCCCACTCATCCTTCTTAGAGGTGCCAGCTGTCTGTGCAGAGGGCATAACAGCTGCCTTCCAGAGTCCCTCCTTCAGCACACGCCCCCTCCAGAGAAGGCGACCAGGAAGGTGGTAAACCAGAGGGCGGAGGAAATGCCACAACAGGGTGCCAGCTGGGGAGAAATCCCCCCATTCACAGGAGAGGGTCGGCGTTCCAGGGGATTAAAGGTCTCCTCACAGTTCAGCTGGCTCAGACCCAGCCATCATGCTGGCCTTGGGATCCTGCCAGGGGCCCAGCTATGGAGCAGGACTGTGGAGCCCATACCAGGAAGGAAGCTGGCAAGGGGAAGCCCTGCCCGTCCAGTGCCAGAGACCAGGCAGAGGGGGAGACGAGCTGGATCCTCGGCTGCTGCAGCTGCTGGCTGCCCCCCCCACACATTCCCCCAACCCCCAGCACCGCTGAGCGCCCCCCAAGCAGGCAGCAGAGGAAGAGGGGTCTCCTGCAGTGCGCAGGCTGGTCAAGCCTCTGGCCAGCTGTGGACATCCCTCCCTCCCCCCCCGCTTCAGTTCAGGGCCACCGCCACACCTGTCCGGCTCTCGCTCGCTTGGGGTCCTGGCCCCGGGAGGCCCCGAGGTTCCGCCGTGGAGCCCTCCGGTTTTTCCTGGGGAGCCTGCAGCGGAGGCTGCCCGCCAGACGGAGATCCCGGGGTTCGCCTTTCCCCACTCGGCCCCGCCGCCGCCTCCTCGGCTCTCCTCCCTGCCTCCCTCGCTCCCTCCCCGCCGCCTCGAGCCGAGCCAGGGCTTCCGCGGCGAGGGCAGCGGAGCGGCGCTTTCCCACCGTCTGCGGCGCGGCGGAGGGGCTGCGCTGGCCGGCGTCCCGCTGCCCGGCCTTGGCTCGCCGCGCGGCTCAGCAGCAGCAGGAGCGGCCGCTTGGGCCGCAGCCAGGCAGGAGGCGGCCAGGGCGCCTTTCCCAGCGGAGCGAGGCCGGCGAGGGGGGGAGGGGAAG
Organism: Azemiops feae; assembly: GCA_023970755.1. NCBI lineage: Eukaryota > Metazoa > Chordata > Lepidosauria > Squamata > Viperidae > Azemiops > Azemiops feae. The sequence goes on along the minus strand of JALGBA010003918.1, from coordinate 125,870 downwards.
GCGGCTGGGCGGCAGAGCTCGGCCCTCCCCAGCCCCCCGCCCAGGGGCGCCTCTCCCACCCCACCCCTCCCCTCCATTTTGCTCTTCAAGCGCCCCCCCCCCCGCGCAACAGCTGGCAGCCTCACAGCCCCCCTGGGCTGGCACTTAACCAACGCCCCAACTGCTGGCCTTTGGGGCCCTCCTACTGGTTTGGGGGCGATTTCTAGCACCCAAGGGCCCAGGACAGCATAGTCCTCTGAGTTTCCCCGACCCCTCCCCAGGTCAGGCCCACCAGGGGAGGAGCTTCTGGCCAGGTCATCTGCCCCAAGGATAGCCCCGATGTGCGAGAGGAGAGCTGGCTTGGCACACGGGGGGGGGGCACGTTCAGGCAACAAGCCCCACCCGACTTATTCCACCCTGGGAGTTTCTGCAATTGCCTGAGGGGAAGCCCACTAAAGGACTCCGGAAATACTCCCAAGGTTAGATCAGCCAAGACCACTGGACGGTTCAGCTGCTGGACTTCCCTTCCCACCATCTCCAGTCAGTGGCATTGGGTGGCCATATGTTCTGCAGAACTTCTGAAGCCTTTTTCTCAACTGCTCAGAGAGTGGGGACTGAGGGCCACTGCGTGCGTGCGCGCGCGCACTCACACACACACAATCACCAGTACTTGTGGAGGCCCCTTCCCACATTCCTCACCACTTGCCTTGTCTGGGCCTGGACTCCTTCCAGGGTAAATTGTAAACTGTTCCCCAGTCACCAAGTTGTCCACCCTGCTGGCAGGCTGTGCTGACCAGGGGGCAGAAACGGAAGGAAGCTCTGAGGGACCCCAGGAGCAGCTTCCTGGCAGCCCTTGCAAGCTGACACCAGCAGCATCGGTCACACGCCTGAGGTCACCAGGGCACAGGGGCCCCCCACACACACACCCCACACACACCTGGTCCTCCCTGGCTGGGCCAGGCAGGGCAGGGAGGGCTCGGGAGGAGGGGCTGCAGAAGGCCCTGGGGCAGGGCACCAGCGGTTCTCTCAAGGGCCCTGTGGGCAAAGAGGGTTGTGTGCCCCCCCAGGACTAGAGTGGGTGGGCAGGAGGTAGGAAGCTGCCTGGAAAGGGACGGGGGAGGTCTTGAGGGAGGCAGAGGGGGGTCTGTCCCGGAACAGGAGGGCTGCTCTGAGGCCCACAGCACTCACAGGGGAGGGGCCTCCGGAAGACTGAGCCAAAGCCCGGCTCTGCCAGCCCCCCTTGGGAAGGTCTGGAGGAGCCCTCCCAGGCTTTCCCAGCCCAGCTGGGCCCTCCAGGTGACACCAGGACGTGGCTGTGGTTCCCCCACTTCTACCCGCAGCCTGGCTGTTGGCCTACACAGGAACCCCTGCTACCGACTGAACTGGAAGCTGAAGGCTTGGGCTGGCTCCTGCCAAAAGATTGTTGTCCTCACAAAACTCACCATCTGCTGCTCTTGGGGGGTTGGATAGATGCCCTGCCAGGCCTTGAGCAGACGTGGTTTGTGGGTGGGTGTGACCCCCGTCTTGCAGTCAGAGGGTGGGGCGGGAGGCAGGAGTTGAGCCGGGTCCCCTGGCAGCGAGAGAGCCGGTTGCAGGAAGGCCCCGGTTTCCCCTTAGGAGAGCCCCCCTCCCCCCCACACAAGGCAAGGCAGCAGCCGAGATTCACAGCAGGGTTGCTGTTGCTTGGGCAGTATGCCCCCTCTCCCAACAGCAGTGGCAGAAAGCAGGAAGGCGGGCAGCCTATTCCCCTCGCCTCCCCCCCCCCAGGGAATGGCCATTCACTGGGGCCTCTCCTCTCAGGAGGCAAAGGCTAATCCTGTCTGCTTCAAAGGGCCACTTCCGCGCTCAGGAAGGCAGGCAGAGCAGAGGGAGCGGAGGGTTTCCCTCTCCTGGGAAACCTGCCCAACCCTCACCCCGTCCCAACAGCCTCAGCAGCCGCTGGGCAGGGCAACTGGGCCAGAGAACTGCTGACCACAGGGGCCTGCTAAACAAGTAGGGTGCCCTTGTTGCTCCAAGGAGCTTGGGGGAGGGGGGGCTCAGCCAGGTGACTGATTTGGAAGGGTTCCTGCTGACCTGCTGGTCCCATCTAGCTGCAGGTCTAACACCGCTGTCTCCCCCTCCCCTTCCTCCTGGAGCAATAAAGGTGTTTGTGAGCAATCAGTCGCTACTTCCCACCCTGCAGGCTTGGCCAAGGTAAAGCCCCCCCCCCCAGCAACTGGAAAACCTGGCTTGCTTGGGCCTGGGAGGGAGGGATGAAAAGCTCAATCCTGGTCAGTGCTGCTCTGGAGGGGGAGGGGGGCGCAGTCATCTCCCTGAAATATGGAATGTATAGGATACGTAATTCCAGAAAAGATGCACAGACTTGGGCCATAATTGTTGTGCTTTCACAAGTCAGGGAGTTGTTAGTTTGGCTGTGAGATTCAGGGTGCCTTCTGAGCAGAGGCTGCTAAAGTGGAATCTCGTTTGGAAAATGTACCTGGGATCCTTGTAGGTATCCCTGAAACGCCTTTGAACTGGATTCCCCCACTGGCATCCATCGGCACACCTCCCCGGAGGAGACCAACAGGGACGAGGCCCAGCTGCTTTTGCAGAGACCAAGACCCCCACCGCTTTGTCTCTGCGGGGAAGTATCTCCAACAGCCTCTAAGACAAAGGTCCCCAACGTTTTGGGCACCAGGGACTAGTTATGTGGAGAGACGTTTTTCCGCGGACCGGCGGTGCGTGGTTTTGTGTGCTGCCTGCATCCCGTGGATGGGGCTTTGCTTGTTTGTGTGGACCGGTTGCTGGCATGCCATGGCTCGGTACCGGTCCATGGACCGGGGGTTGGGGACCCCTGCTCTAAGAGACTGAAAGCTCTCAGGTGGAAGATTGAACTGGCTGTGTTGCTTTATAAGGCCGGACTGTCCTCATTCATGCATCTAGCAGAGTGAAAACTGCACAAAAGTTTGATCCAGAACAAGAATCCAATTTGTGCTTACTATGTTTTTATAAAGTATCGCTTTATAAAACCTTAGTAAGGCCACACCTGGAATAAGGCATCCAGTTTTGGTCACCACATTCCAGAAAACATGTTGAGACTTTGAGGGGGGAAAGTGCAAAGAAGAGCAACTCGGATGATTAAGGGCCGGGAGACAAAAACATATGAAGAACGGCTGCAGGACTTGGGTTTGGCTAGTCTAGAGAAAAGAAGGACTAGGGGGGAACATGATAGCAGTGTTCCAGTATCTGAGGGGCTGCCCCAAAGAAGAGGGGGATCAATCTGTTCTCCAAAGCACCAGAAGGCAAAACAAGAAGCAACGGATGGAAACTGATCAAGGAGAGAAGCAACCTGGAACTAAGGAGAAACTTCCTGACAGGGAGGACAACAGAAGTTGCCTCCAGAAGTTGTGGGTGCTCCAACATTGGAGGTTTTTAAGAAGAGACGGGACAGCCACTTGGCTGAAATGATATAGAATCTCCCGCTTGAGCAGAAGGTTGGACTAGAAGACCTCCAAGATCCCTTCCAGCTCTAGCCTGACAAATATCCTAACCCTAACCCTCAGCCTAACCTTGGATGGCATTTTTTGATGGACAATATATATAACCCCTGGATTGAAAGAGGGACAATTCAACTGACAGAGAAGTTGTCCAAAAGAATGGGGTTTTAATTTTTTTTTTTTTTAAACCACACTAGCATAGGAAACAACAGATTTACAGGTTTACAGCCTGCCCTATCTGTGCTAGAACTGGCTGCAGAACTAAGTTCAGAAAAGCAACTCGGCCATAACTTTACCTGAAAGAATGAACAACATAACAGCAGTAAAAATATTCTCTGCCAAAGTTGTTCCAGAAAGAAAAATCCAACATATTGTGTGCATTTAGAGCAAACTGAAAGCTTGACAGGGACATTTACATTTGGCCCTGACTTCCCATGCGAAGCACAGCCGCAGCAACACTGTCCTGGGTTACAACTCATGCAGCAAAGGATTGAAGGACGGCTGGCTGTCCCTAAGGCAGGGGTGCTTCTCAGACCCTGAAGAGGCGCTTCCTTCCCCACTTCTGTCTCCCTCCCCCCTGCAAGCCCACAGCCACCCCTCCCCCATGAACCCTCAGGAATGAAGCCTGCACCGGCGGCAGCTGCCTCGGCCAGGCGCTCCCAAGTCTGTGTACTGAAAGAACACAGAGCACATCTGGAAACTCCCCTGGCACACAGGCCAAATACGTGGGGTTTGTTCCAAGTCTGAGCTCAGAAAGGCTTCCGCCTCCTGGAGTTCGCCTCCTGCTCCATTCCTCGCTGCTCGTCCCGGCTGCTCCCCAGGCAGGAACACCGGAGCTACTCTCTTCTGGGGCGGGTGGATGGGTTCGCTTTCCCCTCTAACCTACAACCTGGAGCCTCCCAACTGCAGGCCAGTCCCAAGCCTGACGGGAGAAGGGCAGGAAAGTGGACAAACGGCCGTCCAGCAAAGGTCCAGCTCCGGGCCTGCATATCCTTATTTCCGGGGCAGGCGCCGAGGTCCTGGCCGCCGCCCCCCCACTCAGGGCACCCCGCGGGCGCTCCCTGCCGGCCCCTCCGCCCTGGGCACTGGCGGGACGGAGCGGCCTCCTCCCACCGCCCTTTCTCTCACGCGCTGGGCAGGGGCGGTCAGGTGAGGCGGCGGGGGCGGGCCAGGTGCGGAGGGGGCCGCGCTGAGCCTGGCCGAGGAGGAGGGGGCCGGGGGCGCTCCGCACTCGAGCAAGGCGGCGCTTGGCAGGCGGCGGGCTGAGGCTAAGCCGGCGGAGCGGCGGTGGGAATGCGAGTGTGAGAAAGTCAGTCAAGCGAAGGAAGGGAGGAGAAAGGCCGCCAGGGCCGCCGGCAAAACGGCCCCCCTCCTCGCCCCCTCGAACTCAGCAGCGCGGGAGCCGGAGCCGGCCGAGGGAGGGAAGGGAGCTGGCCGCTTCCCCGTCGGGCAGCAGCCTCTGTCGGCACAGAACCGGCCACAAAGACGGCGGGGCTGCGAAGGGAGCCGGTGGGCCCAGGCGAGGACCCGGAGCGGCCCCGGGCCGGGCCTGCCGCCCTCGACTCTCGGCTGAGCTGACCAGGAAGGCCCCTCTTCTCCCCAGCCCTCGCAGGCTCTGGGACAGGTTGCCACAGAGAACCGGGGCTCGCGGCGGGCAGCCCTGCTCCCAAGGCCAGCCCAGGCAGCGCCACCCTGCCCGGCGCGCCCTGCCCTCTGGCTGCGTCCTGGAGCTCAAATCTAAGGGCCCCCCTTCTGGGCTCCGAAGCAGCTCTCGCTTACTCAGCAGGGAGGGAACCATGGACCCGAATTTCCGCGGTCAGCCACCCTCTCACGGACCTCCAAGCAACCGCAGCACCTTTGCGCCACACTCTTGACCAGCCCCGAGGCCTTTTACGTCTCTCTCCCAGCTGCAGGGCTGGCAGCGGTGTGCAGATGCTCCCAAGCACCTCGCCTTGCCGCTCTCTCCTTCCCAGGGGCTCCCCCCCCCCCAGGCAGTAGCCAAAAGGCAGGCCTGGCTTTTTGCCTCTTCAGGAGAAAGGCGGCCCTCTTCCCCACCCAACCGAACTGGGGGGGGAGAGAAAGTGTAGACTGCAGCCTGGCTGACCTGTAGCTCCCTTTCAGCCGGCTGGGGGTCTCCGGAGGCATTTCAATCCGATGCCCCCAGGACTGGCTCCAAAGCAAACCGAGGAAAGACTTTTAATTCAGTCCCTGCATGTTTGTAGCAAAGGGGGCTCAGACTCCTGCTTGCCCATTAACTGGGGGTGAAAGGCAGAGCAGGAAAGAGCAAGGCCCCCATTCTCCCCCAAATCTCATCAACGTCAGGCCAGTTAACTGGAAAGGGGCTGACCGGATGAGAGCCAAAGTCACCTTTGCCGCCCCCCAGAAGGCCAAGCAACCCTGCCAGAGAAGGGGAGGTGGCAGATCCTGCGAGCTCCAATGGGCCGCCCTTACAGCTTGGGGGGGGGGAGTAGGGCGGAGGAATTCAGTCTTGTGGGAAGGAACCTGGCTGCTGGCTTGGCTCCCTCTCCAGAAGCTCAACAGGAAGACTGAGCCGCCAGAGAGCAGCCCCCTCCCCACATTATGATTTTAGCCCCCAGGTGAGCAGGAGGGCTGCATCTCGGAGAGCCAAAACCTTCCAGGAGGCAGATCCCAGATCGAGTGCCCTGTGGTGGCTCCTCATTGGTCCTGCAGGGAGCGGCGGTGTGGGGGGGGGGATTTGAACGGGATCAGACACTGTCCCTGTTTTGAGCACTTTCTCTAGTCTGTTGAAGATGGGAAGCGGGTTGCTGGCACACCAGGCTGGCTGTAGGGCAGTTTTAGGCAGGAGAGCTCCCTCCTCGCAGACCCCTTTCAGGAAGTGCAAGGTGCTGGTTCAGCCTCTCCCCCACCAGCAGCCCCCCCCCTTTGGATCTGGACTAAGGAGGAGCCACACCGAGCCCTGACTGAGCCACATGCCACAACTGGAACCGAGAGTTCCGGAGTTTTTCAAAAGAAGGCTGGACGGCCATTTGTCCAGGACGGTGCAAGGCTCCTTCCTCGGCGGGGGTGGGGGTGGACTAGAAGACCTCCGAGGACCCTTCCAGCCTAGAATCCTATGCTTCCATTTTGCTTACCAGGCTTGGTTAGGACTGAACGCCCCAGCCCCGTTGCCGGCTGGGTTTTTTTTGTCCCCTGAAATCAACAGCTCAGTAATTACACGTGAAACTCGGCATATTATTTTAATTAGCTTTGCTGCCTTGAATGAAAAACATTCATCCGTTTGATCGATTCGAACGTTGGGCCGGAGGGAGGGGAGACGCCCCCCTTGTTAAAGGCCGCGTAAACTTAACCGCGGCTTTCTCAAGCCTCGCGGGCTGCGTTCCCACAACGGCGGTTCTGGGTCCAGAACCAACCCGGCTACAATCGGAAGGCGCGGCCGAGAGCCCGCTAGGACCGAGCGGCCCAGAAGCCCGAGGCGAGCCGCTGACCCCCGGGACCTGCCATTTCAGCGGGGGGGGAGCTACTTTGTGCCCCCTTCCCCCTTCCCTTCCTGGAGAATCCAGCGCCGCCGCCGAAAGGGGAGGCCGCTGCCCCGCTGCCCTCTCCCGCCCGAGAGGCCGCATTCCTCGCTTCCCTCCCCGGAAGGCGGGGTTTTCCCAGGCTCTGGCGGCGGCTGCGGCGACGTGCCCGGCTCTCTCCCCGGCCGCCGAGCCGCCCAGCGCCCGCCCGCCTGCCTCGCCCTTGGTGGCGGCTGCGGCTGCAGGAGACCTTCCGGCACGCGCTTCGGGGCAGCGCCTGCGGGCAGCCAGGCGGCTGGAGCCCAGGAGGGAGGCCCGAGGCCGGCATCCGCCCTGAATTGCAGGAAAGCCCCCTCCCTGCCTCTCTGCCCGCGGCCTTCCACGCGTGGCGCCCGGGTCCAGCTGCCGGGGCCGGACAGGGGCTCCCCTTGGTCGGGAGCCTCGCGTGCCGGGCGCCGCCGACCGCAGAGGGCAGCGACCTGCGCGCCCTCCTCGGCCGGGCGGGGCGGCAGCGCCGCGAGGGTTAAAGCGGGCGCGTGATTGACAGCGCGGCTCCTGGTGCCCGGGGGCCAGGCGTGCGCCATTGGCCGCCGGTGGCTGCGCCGAGCAGCCAATGAGTGGGCACCGTCCACGAGCGGGGCCGCGTGCCTCCCGCTCCCATTGGCTGAAAGTCACTGTGGGAAAGAAAGTTTGGCGAGTTTCACACGAGCCGTTCGCGTGCAGGGCAGTTTATAAATAGCGGCCGCCAGGCAGGGAGCCGGCCGGGGTTGCGCGGGGCTGGGGGCGGCTGGCTAGCCCAGCAGCTTCGGCCGCAGGGAAGCGCGGAGGGCGCGCGCCGGACCGGGAAGGGCCACCCGGCCACATCCACATCCACGCCCCGCCCGCTGGGTTCCCTGCGCCGGATCCCGAGTCGGATCCCCAGTCGCGCCGGCTCTCCCGCGGCCACGTCGGACGCGGCAGGGCCACGATGCCCGCCGACCCGATGGAGAAGAGCTCCTCGTCGCCCGCGGCGGCCACCCCGGCCAGCGCGCACGCCAACCCGGACAAGCCCCGCACGGCCGCCGAGCAGCGGAAGGTAAAGGGGGAGCCGGGCGGGGGGAGACGGACGGGGGCGCGGGGCGGGGGCGCCTCTGGGCGGCTCGGCCCACCGCTGCGCTCGCCTTCCCCCCGCAGTCATCCAAGCCCATCATGGAGAAGCGGCGGCGCGCCCGGATCAACGAGAGTCTGGGGCAGCTGAAGACGCTCATCCTGGACGCCCTCAAGAAGGACGTGAGTGGCAGGCAGCCCACGGGGGGGCAAGGGGGGCACAAAAGGGCTCGGCGAAGCAAAGGAAGCCCCCCCCCGGCTCTAGACTCCTTTTCCACGGGGTGGGCAGCCTGGGGCGCTGCAGGGCATGATCCGCAGATGGGCGGCTGGGGCTGGGAGGGCGCAGCGAGGGGTTTCCCTGGTCCTCTCACATCCCCACCCCCACCCCCACCCCCCCCCCCACCCATCGTCTGAGGTCCTCAATAGGCCTGTGGGATGGACGACACCCCCCCCAACAACCCCCGGGCGGGATTCCTTGTTTTGAGGGTGGGGCGTGTCATTGCTTCTCCCCCCCCTCCTCCCCCGGGGGCTCATGTCCCTCCTGCCTCCTGTTTGCCCCCAGAGCTCCCGACACTCCAAGCTGGAGAAGGCTGACATTCTGGAAATGACGGTGAAGCACTTGCGGAGTCTGCAGCGGGCCCAGATGACCGGTGAGTGCCCCCCCCCGTGGCCCCCTCCTCCTCCTCCTCCCTCTTCAGGGGTGACTTCTTCCAGACTTCCGCCTGTGGTTTTGAATGGCATCCAAGCTGCCTTTTACTGACTTGGCTCAGGCACGCGTTCCCACGGTCTGCCTCTCGCAGTATTTATAGCCGCAGCTCCAAGTCGCTCCAGTTCCGGAAAGGAGGCGGGGGGGGGGCTTTCGAAGCCCGGGGGAAGGAGGGGGGGCAGCCTCCTGCCGCTCGTGAGTGTCCGGCTCGCAGAGGCCCAGATGCCCGCAGCCTGGCCGGTTTCAGACCTTCCTCCTTGGCGGGGTGGGAGCTGCTGCCAGTCAGAGGGGCCCGTGCTTAGCAGCCTGGGGGGCGGGGGGGAGGGGTCCGGAGCTGCTGCTGCTGCTGCCTACACGGCCGCCGGCCCCTCCCCTGATTGCAGCCGCTTCTTTTCCTCCCGGCAGCGGCGCTCAACACGGATCCCTCCCTCTTGTGCAAGTACCGAGCAGGTTTCAACGAATGCATGAACGAGGTGACTCGCTTCCTCTCCTCCTGCGAGGGGGTGAACACGGAGGTGCGCAACCGGCTGCTTGGACACCTGGCCGGCTGCCTGAGTCAGATCAGCGCCTTGAACTACCCCGCCCCACAGTCTGCAGCGCTGCCCCCGACTCCCGGCGCCCAGCCCGGAGCCTCTTTGGGGCAGCCTCTGGTACAGATGCCCGCCGGCACAGCGCCCCCTTCTGGCAGCGTGGCTTCCTGCAAGCTCAGCAACTCGGCTGGCGAGAGCGCCCAGGTGTGCGGCGGCTTCCAGCTGGTGCCGGCGTCCGACGGGCAGTTCGCCTTCCTCATCCCCAACGCGGCCTTTGCACCGCACGGCAGCGCGGTCATCCCACTCTGCGCCGGCGGGGGTCTGAGCTCAGGCCCTCCCCCTGCCGGCATCTCGTCGGGATCGGTTGCCCCGTCGCTCCCGGCAGACTCGCTCTGGAGACCTTGGTGAGCGCTGGGGACCAGCCTTGGCCCCGGACTCAGCGAGCAGGCCGGTCGGAGGCCCCCCAGTGACTGCCCGGTTGGCTTCTTCTCCCCACCCCCCACCCCCGCCTGTAAATAGGACCTACCGCTCGTCTTGGATTCTGCCTCCCTGTCTTTCCGCCTTTTTTTTATTTCTAAGCAATACCAAAGATTGATTTGTTCATATACAAAAAGCCTTCCCTTCCTTTTTTTTTTGGAAGCCTTGATAGAAATAAAGACTTTGACCATCACTCAGGCTGCGCGGGGAGGGGGGGGGAAGAGAAATGCTGCTACAGGGGCTACAGGCAGGGTCTGGATGGGGGAGGGGGCTCATCTGCAGATCCTGGCCTTCCACCTAAACGCTGAGAAGAGCTGCACCTTCCCAGCAGTACTAATGGTGCTGGGGGGCAGGGGAGGTCCAGGCTGCCCCCCTCCGGGCTTTTTCTCACAGGAACCTCTGACTCCTGCCCAGGCCCAGGAAGAGGAGGTCTGGGGGGCAGCTGAGCCAAGGGGGGGGGAATCTCTCTTAACTGAGCAGGGCCCCAGGGATCGCTCCGCATGGCGTCCTTGGCAAGGCTTGTCCGTGGCACTCCCACTGCCACACAGATCTCTTCCAGACACTCCGCAGGCTGACCGTCCCAAGAGGGGCCATCAGCAGGAAATGGATTAGGAGTAGCAGCAGGTGGAGGGTTCAGGACAGGACATCTGGGCCCCCTGGAAGAGACCCCCCCACACACACTTCCACGCCTGCCATGTTGGGAAAGCAGATCAGGGTTCCTGAGGAAGAGCCTGACCAGCAGCTTCAACTGGGCAGCTCTTGATGGGCAGGGGAAAGTCCAGGAGGACCCTTTCTACTGATGGTGGATGGAGCCTCCATGACTAGACCCAAGCCTCTCTTGGATCATGCCTGCTTTCATGATGTGTGAATCCAGCCTACTTGAGAAAAAGGTCAGAGAAAGAGGTTCTCTGGGCAGCGGTTGCGTGGCAAGGGCTTCTGGCACACGAAAAAGAGGGTGGCCCAAATCCTGTCGCTGGTGGCCCAAGCGGGAGCGTCTGATATTCCTCGGGTCACAAGGCTGCCAGTGGCTGAGCAGCTGAGCAGTCACCACCGTGGGAAAGAACAGGGCGGGGTGGGGAGGGGTGTCACGGAGAGGAAGAGAATGTCAAGGTGGGGCTCCTTTCAACACTGAGCAAACAGCTTGTAAGTTCCTTGGCTGGGGGGAGGAGGGGAGGCCTTTAGCAGGAAACAGCAGCGTTTGGGCTCAGCTGGAAGGTGGTGGAGCAGTTGGCAGCTCTTTGGGGGATGTGGACCCTGGGCCCAGCCCGCTCTCCCTTGGCCTGGCAACAGCACAGATGGACTTCTTGGGCTTCCCTGAGCACAAAAGTTAACCCACATCAAGGCTAAGATTAACTGAGATTAGCTTGCACACACGCAGCCTGTTGAAGCCTGTGGCCTGAGCAGGGCAGGGGGCCAGGCTGGCTGATGGAGGCCTCCCAGTCGGAGGCAGAGGCCTACCATTTGAGCTACCTGACAGAGGCCCGAGGGTCTCTCCCCTCCTGCAAGGGCTGCTTTCTGCCCGGGGCGAGGGCCCTGCACTACAGCCCCCGGGCCTGGCGTGGCTTGATCTGGCCTGTTTTCCTGGCCCGGTGCCTCTCTGGAAGCGGGGAAATCCGGGCCCCGCTCTCCTTGGCCGGCGCGCTTCCTCCACGCCCGTCCTGGCCCGGCTGTGATGATTTAACACCCGCCCCATCTGGTTGTGATCAGCCCCCGCCTTTCCTCTGCCTGCTAACTCAGAAAAGATGTGGCTGCGGAAGCGCGGGGGGCAGCCGGCACTCGCCGCTCGCTCGCCGCGTCCCCGGGAGCCGCTCCGCCTGGCCCCTGCCCTGCCGGTCACGGCCCATTTGCAGAGGAGGAGATGGGCGAGCCCGATAAAGGGCCGGCTCGGCTTTCCGATCCCGGGGCCTCCTCTGCCCTCCAAGGCTTGAAGAGCCGTTCCTCAAACTCCCGCCCTCGCCGGGCCTGCGGAGTGGGCCAGGTGCCTGCCGGCGTTCAGGTGTTGGCAGAGGAATGCTGAGGAGGGGGCGAGCGGAAGGGGCTCCGGCCCTGTCTGCACAAGCCCACGCCTCCCGGGGCCTCCACTGGCGGGGGCTGTTCGAGGGAGCCTTCCCGGCAGGGCTCGCCCACCTTCCTCTCCCCGGCTCTCTCTCGCTCCCCGCCCCCACAAACCGCCGCATTCCGTCAGTCATTGTCAGAGGAGCGGAGGGGGGCGCTGGAGACCTCTCCCCCTTTACCCGCGGGGATTCAGGCTTGTTCCGCCCGACGCCCCCCAACCCCCCCTCCCCTCCCCGCTTAGCGTTCGTGGGACCGGGAGCTGCTGGCGGCTCAGGAAAGCAGGTTGCCGCTCTCCTCGTCCCTCGGGTGGGCCGCTGGTTCCTTGTCCGCTACGTCGCAAGGCGGACGGCCCAACCCAGGGATTCATCCCGCTCCGACAAAGGGCGGGGGGGGGGACCCAATTCCACAGTCGTGGAACAAGCTGCTCCCTCGCAAAGGGGGGGGGGCACATGAGGAAGGCTCGTTCTTTCCTCCCCCACTCAGCACAGCCTCAGCCTCCCCCCCCCCCACTCTGGGGACCTCCAGAAGAATTGGCCCCAATCACCAGACATGGAAACAGGCCCAGATCCGAGAGGAATCCAGCCCCCGCTTGGCTGGAAGGAGGGCAAGACCCAGTTGATCGTCTTTCCTGCCGTCTGGCATGCCCCCCCCCCCCCCGCCTGTGGCACACGCATGCACGTGCACACACATACACACATCCAAGTGAGGGGCAGAGGAGGCCCTCTGGGGGTCAGCCCAGCTTGGCTGCCCAGTTCCTTGGCCACAGTGCCGTCCTGGCCCCCTCTGGGCCTTCACCCTGCCTGCAGTTCCCATGGGCTGGGCAGCCCCTCTGCTCTGGACAGGCTGCCGGCCGGCCGGACCTTTGCCTCTCCCCCACAGCCGACCTCTTGGCAGGAAACAAGGACGCCCGGTGACCTCCGGAAGAGGCGAGGTCGTGAGAAAGGGGCTGTGGGCAGCCTGCCAAGCAAAGGGTGCCTGTCAGAGACACACACAAGACACACACACACACAAGCACAAATGGGAAGGGCCCTTTCCCCTCCAGGCTGTGGAAAGAGGAAGGCAAGAGGAAGGGGAGCGGGGAATAGAGGGGAGACCCTCTCAGATGTTGTATGCAAAGTCCTGCTGGGCTTCCCATCAGCTCCTCTTCCCTAGCCGGCCTCCCGGAGGGAGAAAGGGGGTCTTCCCTGGCAAAGGCCCTCCGAGCCCATTTCTGAGGACCCGGGTCAGCTGGTGGGTCCGTCCATCTGAATACAGGGAGTCCTCGACTCACAACGGTTCATTTAGTGACCGTTCAAAGTTACAACCACAGTGAAAAAGGTAACATGACCATTTTTCAGACTTATGACCGTTGCAGCATCCCCAGAGTCAGGTGATTTACATTCGGATCCTTAACTGACTCACATTTATGATGGTCGCCTGTCCCGCCAGGGTCACGTGATCCCCTTTTGCGACCTTCTCACAAGCAAAGTCAATGGGGAAGCCGGATTCACTTAACAACCGGGTTACTAATTTAACAACCGCAGTGATTCACTTAGCAACTCTGGCAAGAAAAGTCATAAAACGGGACAAAACTTAACTGTCTTGCTTAGTAACAGAAATTTTGGGCTCAATTGTGGTCGTAAGTCGAGGACCACCTATAATGCATTTCCCAAGGAAGCACTTTTCCAGGAAAGCTGAAGGAAACTAACATCCAAGTAGAGATTTCTTCTGAAGTCTCAGCTGCCCCCCCTTCCTTCCTTCCTTCCTTCCTTCCTTCCTTTTTCTTTCTTTCTTTCTTTCTTTCTTTCTTTCTTTCTTTCTTTCTTTCTTTCTTTCTTTCTTTCCATGGGGAAGAGTCCTCTCCCACTGCCCAGTTAAAGCCCATTGAACAGGAAGCCCCTCCCTCCCTTGGCAATGCTCCTCTTTTCCTTGTTAGGGCCAGAAACCCACACACACACAAACGCACACGCTGTCCCCCAGCACAGGACAAAGCTGGCACCTCCCCCAGGGCTGCCCTGGGAGTCCACTTTGCCCTTGCCAGCCCAGCAGGGCCTGGCAGGGCGCTCCCCCTTTCGCACCTTCCATCAGCCAGCAGGGTTATCTGGCTGGCAATCTGCCAGAGCCCCCCTCCCCCCACACGTGGGCAGGATGTTTACAGAAGGAGGCTCAGGTTATCTGGAGAGGAGGGGGAGGAGGGGGAGGGAGAGGAGGGGGAGAAGGCAGCATTGCGGTTTCTACACAATGGGGGGAATGGAGTCTTGTGTGACCCAAAGTTCTCTCATGTGCAAAACTCTCCCTGTACCCAAAACTGACCCAGGAAACAACACAAACACAACACCTGGACTCACACATTCCGACTCAAACACACACCACTTGCTGTGATCTCCAAAGCACCCAGAAGGCAGGAAAAGAAGCAAAGGATGGAAACCGATCAAGGAGAGAAGCAACCTGGAATTAAGGAGAAACTTCCTGACTGTGAGAACAACAGAAGTTGCCTCCAGAAGTTGTGGGTGCTCCAACACTGGAGGCTTTTAAGAAGAGACTGGACAGCCACTTGTCTGAAATGGTACAGGGTCTCCTCCTTGAGCAGGGGGTTGGACTAGAAGACCTTCAAGGTCCCTTCCAGCTCTGTCATTCTGCTATCAGAAAGGACAAGAGCAGCATCTTAATGGGATGGATCAAGTCAGGCAGCTGCTTGGACTCATTCTTGTAACCCTGTCCCTTCCCTCTTCCTTTCCTTTCCTTTCCTTTCCTTTCCTTTCCTTTCCTTTCCTTCCCTTCCCTTCCCTTCCCTTCCCTTCCCTTCCCTTTCCTTTCCTTTCCTTCCCTTTCCTTCCCTTCCCTCTTCCTTCCCGTCCCTCTTCCTTCCCTTCCCTCTTCCTTCCCTTCCCTCTTCCTTCCCTTCTCTTCCCTTTCCTTTCCTTCCCTCTTCCTTTCCTCCCCTCCCCTCCCCTCTTCCTTTTGTCTTTCCTTTCCTTTTTTGCACCTCAGTACATTGGGTGACCCAGCCTGGGTGCTGGAGGTGTGTTCAGTGTGTTGTGTTAACTCAGATAATGAGGAATGGGGCAGATCTGCCAAGGAGCCAAAAGGGGCAAGAGACCCCCATCACACAGAGACGCACACTGAGGATACGGTGCTCAACGGGGTCCCCAGGGGCTCCAAGACAAAGGGCATCTGCACCTTTCTAAGCGGGGGGGGGTGACAGGAGGGGGCTGCACTGGTTTCAAGGTGTGCTTCCTCAGCCCCAGACCAGGGAGCTGCTGCTGCTGCAGCCTTTGATCCCAGGAGGGGCTCAGCCCAGCTCTGGAATCCCAAAAGCAGAAAGCAGCATCTCTGGGGGTGGGGCTCAGGAGGAGGGAGGGGGGAAGGGGGGCTGCCTCCCAAGAGCTGCTGAAGCCCACCAGCACATGCGGATGCGGGGGGGGGGGGACTCAGGAGGCTGCAGTTTGTTTAGTGTATTTGCACAGGGTTGTGTTAAGTGGAGTTTATTGCAGATCCATGAATGACAACGGATTAAAACAGCCCATGGGGGAAGGTGGGGGGGGGCAAGAGGAACCCCCCCCCCGGAAGCTGCACAATTCGCTGAGGGTGGCTGCTGTGGGTTTGTTTAGTACCATCATTTAGGAACTTTGGCTCTGGTCATCTGCAAAGGATGGACTGCAGCCACTCTGCTCCCCCCACGGTCTCAGATGGTGCACAATTAAGGCCACACAACATGGACTTTGTAGTACTAAAAAGGGACTTCTGAGTATTGTTGGACTTGATAAATAGCATGGTTTTTCCTGTATTTGAAATGGATTCATTTTTAAATGACGTTAATAGTTTATCAAATCATGGGAGACTGGAATGTAGAAAGCAATAACCCCAAAGCTGGGTGGGCCCAGCTGGGCCGAGGGACAGCCGTCTCTGGCCCAGGCCAGGCTCCGTTTCAGACACACCAGCTCAGCGCCTTCGTCCAGCAGAGGATCGCAGCCCGATTACAGACTGAGCAGGCCAGGCCCAAAAACAGCAGCCAGAACCAGGCCAGCCAGGAATCAATAATCCCTTGCAATAATCAATAATCCCTTGCAAACAGTGGGGCCCCCTCCTCAAATACAAGCCCACAATGCCTCCCTTCGCAGCCCAAGTGGCCTGAGATGAGGCTGTGGAGGGGGGGCTCAAATGCCCCCAAGGCCCCTTCTGGGCCGTTTGGGGCTGGTTTCCGTTGGGTAGCAGACTCCAAAATTGGACTCTCACAGGTGAGACCCTTGTGCAAGGATTGGGCCCTGCTGGGCACAGAGTCCCCTTCCCCCCCCTTCCCATAACGGGAAAGCAGTAAATATCTCCTCATCCTCCGCTCCCCACAGTCTTATCTGCCAGTTGTCAGGTTGTATTTTAGGCTGATAATAGCCGGGAAGGCTCCCCCTGCCCTTCTGAACTGCCGCCTCCCGGATCATTTTTCAGGCCGCCTGGCTCAGCCCGCCATGTCGACTGCCTGGCTCCAGCTCCTCCTCCTCCTTCTCCTCCTCCTCTTTTCCTCTTCTTCTTTCCTCCTCCTCCTCCTCCTTTTCTTCTTCTTTTCTTCCTCCTCCTCCTCCTCTTCTTCTTCTCCCAGGCAACCAAGGAGAGTCCCTGCCACCCCCAAGCTCAGAGAAGGCAGCCAAGGGCAGGAGAGGCACATCACGTGCTACCTAAGGAACGTTGTCTGGGGGTTTAGCCCATTGTGTGAACGAGCCCAGGTGCGCACTCCCAGCCTCCCTGGGGCACCCTCAGATGCCAAGGCACAAGCGGGCGGGCGACCTTCTACAGAAGTGCCTGCACGCTTTTAAAGACGTGTGAAACTTTGCCCAGGACAAACGGGGCCTGAGGGGACGATAAGGCTGAGTTATTGATACCAGGACAGGCAGACAGACGGGATCCAGCTGGCAACTGACCTCTTCTAGGGGTTCTCAAGAACACTCAAGCCAGCAATGAGCCAACCAGGTTTAATACTAACCAGGCTTCCCAACTGCAGGAATGCAGCCGTGAGGTCCAGCTGACCTGATTCAGCACATTGTGGGGATTCAGCCAGTGAAGCTGCAGACAAGACAGACTCGTATTCTAAATTCATCTTCCTCATAATAATAGATACTCGCCTTAAGAAACTTGAGCTCTTTTCCTTTGGGGGGGGGGAAGGTACTGGATTTTGTTCCAGGGCCCCTGATGGTGGGAGAACAGGAGGGGGCACCCCAGGGCTGACCCCTGACCAAAGAGCCTGCTGCTCTTAATCCTCTTCGTGGCTGCATTCACACAACCCTCTTGACCTGCAGCTGATTTAATTCACATTCTGGGGTTGCATAATGCAGATAAACGGACTCAACAGGCTGGGTTGAACAGAAGGCTAAGCCATAAAAAAAACCCTCTTCTGAGAATTAACCAAGTTTGCCGGCTCTGCAAGGCCCGGCCGAGTGCCGTGTGAGCACAGCTGATGGTCTCCAGGATCCCAAAGTCTGGGTCACCTTGACCCTCCGACCTTCTTCCCCGGTGGCAGCAGGTGGCACCTAGTTTAGTGGCATCCGGATGGCACGGTGCCCTTCCTGGCACCGGAGGCTTTTCTTTGGCCGGAGAAGGGGGCACACGGAGGCTGTTGTGGGAGGGGGCACATCACTTATTCATGGCGGATCAAATGGCCCCCAGAGGCCCTTCTTAGCACGGCCCGTCTTCTCATTGTCTCCGGACTCTCTCTCTTCACATCTTCGCCGCACAAGCCCGGGCCTCCATTGTGGCAGAGCAGCGGGCAGTCCAGGCAGGCAAAATCCTTTCCCGTCCAGCGGCCGCCTCCCTTTGTGCAGCTGCTGGCGGTGGGCTTTCTCTCCGGCTGCTCGTAAAGGTCACTCCCTGCCAGCACACCATACCTGGCCCTTTGTGGCCGAGGGCCGGCCGGAGCGACCTTTACTTCCAGATTAGCAGTGTGTGCTTTTTGTAGCAAGAGCCCTTTCAGGGTGGGGGCTCAAAGATGGGGTGGGCAACGCCTTTATTAGCCGGGGGAGGGGAAGCGGATGGAGGGCCGGGCTCTGTGGGAACTGGGGCGAAGGGTGGGGGGCTTCTCCATTCAGAGCAAATAATGCAAGGGGCCTCCTTTGCGGATCTGGCTGTGAGGAGGACAGATTAATTTCCAGGGGATCAGCGACGCTCTTGGGCTACTCGGCCTCCCAAATCCTGTTGCCTCTGAAGGACCAAAGAAGGTCACCCCGGTATTTTCTGCACAGGCCAGAGCTTTCCTCCCCTCCCTCCCTCCTTCTTTCCTTTTCCCCTTCCTTCCTTTGCCTCCCTCCCTCCCTCTCCTTCCTTCCTTTTTCCTCCCTTTCCTTACTTCCTCCCTTCCTCCCTCCCTCCCTCCTCCTGATGATGATGCTGGCCTTGGCCAAGGGCTCTTGGGGAGGCTGAAGAGAGGGACCAGAGAGGGACCACGGCCTGGTCACTCAGGTGCTTAAGAGGAGGAAGCAAAGGCCCAGGAACTGGCCTGGGTCCTGCAGACCATTTCAGGTTTCCCGGCTTGCTGAACCTGCCCTTCAGGTGGTGGCTTTCTGGCCCGGCTTCTGGAGGAGGGTGGAGCCCAGAGCTTCAAGAGACATCCATTTGCTGGGCAGTTCACAGGACGACCCAGCCCAGGTGAGCCAAAGAGCAAGGCTGTGTTCACCCAGCTTTTGCCTTGCAGAAGCCACTCCCTGTCTTAACGGGCACGTCACCGCATCTGCTCTGCCAAGGACTGATGCCCACATCCCACCAGCCCCCTTTGAGCCTAGGCTGGCATTCTGGGTGAACTAACCCCAACCCCTCCCCCCATGAACTCCTCTGGGGTGGGGGGGACAGGATGAGGCATCTTCAACTGTTTGCCTGGGATTTTAGGGCAGAAAGTTCTGAAGGAAACCTTGAACAGGTAGTGAATGTACTTAAGGAGGGACCAACAACCCGGTCAAAGGCCCCTCGGCCCAAATCTGCCCCCCCCCGCCCCCCAGGCTGGCCAGAGGCCTTCAGGGGAAGCCCAAGGACTCCTCGGGCCCGGGTGAACAGAGGTGGCTCATCCTGGACCCGCCTTGGAAGGAAAAGCAGCCCCCACTCAGAGCCTTGCAGACCAGGAGGGAGGAAGTGGTGGCTGGCAAGGAGAGGGGGGGCTGCTCTCTCTTTGCCGAGGGGCCGTCCAGGAGGAAGCAGCGGACAACGGAGGGCGCTTCCTGTGGCGCGCTCGGCGCCCCCTCCGCCTTCTACCCCGCGCCTGGCCGGCCGGCCGCCCTGTCCCGAGCCACGCCGAGCCGTCCCTGGCCGCCTGGCCCCGAAAGGCGCGCCGCCCCGCGTGGGGAAGCCCCGAGGCCGCGCGGAGGCGGCAGGTCCCTTTCAGGGCGCCCGGCAGGAGAGCGCCCGCGCCCCGCGGCTCCGAATTTGTCAGCCCATTCTGGCCTTGACAAGCGCCGCCCGGCCAGACGGCCCAGACGCCGCCGCCGCATAACCTGATTAGGGCCGCGGCCTTCCCGGCCTTGGGAGAGCGCCAATTAGCGGGCGACGGGGAAGCCCCCCCCGCCCCTCCCTCCGGAGAAGGCGCCTGCGCACGTGGGCCTCGTGCTGGGTGGGTGGGGGCGTCCGGCTTCCCCGGCCACGTGGATCCTCGCCTGGGCTGCGCCTTGCAGGGCGACCCGAGCCGGCCCTGCTGCTCTGGGTCCCGAAGAAGGGGGCGGGCAGGAGAAGGGAAAGGCTCCAGCCTTGCCTGGAGGGTCATCCTGGGTGCACCACGAGCCCCCCCCCCCCTCAGTTTCGGCGTTGTGTTTTCTTCCCAGAGTGATCCTCAAAAGAAAAGACCTTGAGGAAAGTGGGGTGCAGCTTTGAGGGACCCCGGCCCGGCTGCCGGCAGCATCTGCACAGCAAACCAGGCTGCCCTCCCTCTCGGCAGCTTAGCTGAAGCCAGCCAGGGCCGTCCTTGGCCAAGGGGGGCCCCGGGGGTTGAGCTGCTGAGTAGGAGGGCTCTCTCGCCTGCGGCCACCATTCCCACAAACGCCTCTGCAGTGCCCAAAGCTCTTGCGTAGGCCAGGTGGAGAAGGTGCTCCAGGGTGCCTGCTTGCTGGGCAGGTAAGGTTGGGAAAGCAGCACCCCCCCCTCTGAGCCAGGCCCCTTTGCACGTGCGCATTGCCCCCCACTGCTGTCTCTGCCCCCCCCAACCCCACGACCTCAGGCCCAGCCCCCAAGGCCAGGGATGAGCTTTGTGGAGGAGTTTGGCAGGGAATGGAGTCAATTAAGGTCACCTTTCTATGTTGACCAAAAGCCCCCCTCCTGAGGGCCCCCCTGCAAGGATGCAGAGCCAAGCCCCCCCCCCTACAAGGATGTCAGGTCAGCCCCCTTCCCCTCCCTGGGGGGGAGACATTTTTGAAGGTTCAACTGGGCAGCAGACAAAAGGAGCCACTGCAGCTTCTTCCCTCTCCACCATTGTTCCCTTCCAATGGCTGCAGCTAATGTGGGTGTGGGGGGGGGGGAAGACAGCTTTTAATTGTTCCCTGGAAGCACTGGGGCTTCGTGGGGGCCTGGCTCATTCCAGGAAAGGCTCCTAGGGAAGAATTCCCAGGGATTCCAGAGCCCAGGCCAGAGGAATGCTCTTCGGACATGGAGCCAGTCACTGGTATCTAGACATCCATGTCTGGAGCGCTGGAACCCCAATTCACGTTGAGGACATGTGGGGTGGGGGCAAGGAGAGGGGAGGCTTCCCCCAAAAAAATCCAGCCCTTCTCTCAAGAGACAGTGCCTGCCCCCCCCTTCTGCACGGGGAGGTCAAGAGCTGGAAGGAGATTAAGGGAGATTAAAGTCTCCAGCTTCTTCACCCAGCCTGGCTATCGTGTAGGTGGCAGCCATGCTCCCTGCCTGCCTGCCTGCCTGGGCAACTGCAGGCATCCTGAAAAACCCTGGGGGCTCAGCTGCTCAAGAGGCCCCCTCCCAGTTGGGGGCAGGAACCCCTCCCCACGGGCAGCAACCGGGTTCTGCCCCTCCCACAATCCTGCTGCCCATCACCTCTCTGGCCTGGCTGGCAAGAAAGGAAGGTCATTTCTCCTGGGTCAACCAACCCACCCTCTATGGAGAACCTGGTGGTCACTGCGGAAGTGGGCCAGGCCAGGCGTGGGGGGGGAGCTGCTTGGGCATTGGTGCTGCCCAGCTAGAAGGAGGGTCCTGGCAAAGGCCCTGCAAATTGGGTTCAGCAGAGCCCCTGCAAGCTTGAAGAGGCATCTGGGACAAGCCGGGATGGTCTGGTGGCTGAGACGGTGTCGCTGCATGCGCAAATGATGGAATCCATCACCTCCTGCGTCTGAGGACCGATGATGCTCACGATGCCTTGGTCCTCACAGCCCGAGGAAGCCTTCCTTTCGCTTTCACGCTGAAGCCAGCGACTTCTCACTCTGGGGCAGGACTGTCCCCACACGGGTCTCTGCCCGGATGGAGTTGCGTAGGAGGGGCTCACCCAACCCTCCAGCCCCCCCCCCCAGGGAAAGCAAACCAGCTGAGCAGCAGCCAAGGAGAGATCGGTAACTGAAGTGCAGAGGGGTGTCCAGACCCCAGCCCAGATTTCCCCACCTCCAGCCAGCAAAAG
Organism: Azemiops feae; assembly: GCA_023970755.1. Lineage (NCBI taxonomy): Eukaryota > Metazoa > Chordata > Lepidosauria > Squamata > Viperidae > Azemiops > Azemiops feae. The sequence continues at coordinate 104,502 of JALGBA010003918.1, read as the reverse complement.
AGGCCAATGGTGGCTTCTCCTTCCCAGAAGCCCCTCCTGGGGCTTCAGTGGGTGAGAGGGAGAAGAGGAACATCTTCAGAGGCCCCCCAAGCCAGCGGGAGCTTGCAGATAGCAGCCACATGGTGTCACGCTTAACAACAGCGTTAGATCTGTTTAACAATGGCAATCAGGAGTGATTGAACCAAGAACAATAAGAGGAGATTGGACAGCCGCTTGTCTGAAATGGTCTAGGTCTCCTGGTTGAGCAGGGGGTTGGACTAGAAGACCTCCAAGGTCCCTTCCAACTCTTGTTCTGTTGAGTGCCGGACAGCTGCTGTCAAGCAGCACAACTTTAATGGCGACAGAAAATTACTATAGATCATTGTACTTCCTCAATTAAGAAATGTAAAGCCTTAAAACAACTACTGTATTTGTCAGAATCCTCCAAGGCAGTCCGAGACTTTTGGTCTGCAATCTATGTGGGTTTGGCCGCCTGTGATGCTGGTCTCCTTTCTTTGTTCAAAACTGGCAACTGTGAGACTTGCAAAGGGGAAGCTGGAATGCCCTGATGTGATCTTGTCCTTCTTCCGAGTCTGGATGTCGAAATGGGGTCAGTGGATTAACTGGCTGCCCCAAACCAACGCCTCTCCTCTGCCCACAGCCAGAGGTCCCAGGTGTCCCGGCTGGGCCTGGGTCGTTGGCCGGACGGGCAGGGCAGCCGGTGTTTTGGGAGGCCAGAGCCAGAGAGCAACACTTGGCCATCTCCTTGACAAAGGGAAATCTAGTGTTGTGCAATGGCTACTGTGGTTAATCTAGAATGTTCTTTGGGACCCCCTTCATTTACACCTTAATGTTCCATTTTAGCATTGTGAGAAACTGTTGCTCATCAAAGCCAGGACTGGCAGAGCAGAGGGAAATGCTGAGAACGTGGCCCCAATCCCTGGGCAAATGGCCAGGTGTTTTACCCGTGGATACACGGCTGCTGGGAGGCCTGCACCGGCCAAGGTCTGGATGGGACGGCCCAACTCAGTTCGGGATTCCAGGAGTCAGCAAACAACTGCTGTGCCTGTGAGGAGGGTGACCCCGCTGCTTTCGTTTTGTCTAGAGGGCTGAGAAAAACGGGGAAGTGGAATAAAAACCAGAATGAGTGATGCAAACTGTCTTCGTGTTTTTGTAAGCAACACGGGGCATCTGACAAGGCATCTCCGGGCAGGCTGATTAGCAAACCAGTTAAGAACAGAACAGAACAGAGCTGGAAGGGACCTTGGAGGTCTTCTAGTCCAGCCCCCTGCTCAAGCAGGAGAACCTATACCATCTCACAAAAGTGACTGTCCAGTCCCTTCGTAAAAACCTCCATTGATGGAGCACCTGCAGCTTTTGGTGGCAAGCTGTTCCACTGGTTAATTGTCCTCACTGTCAGGAAGTTTCTCCTTAATTCCAGGTTGCTTCTCTCTTTGGTCAGTTTCCAACCATTGTTTCTCGTCCTTCTCTCTGGTGAATAATTTGACCCCCTCCTCTTCTTTGTGGCAGCCCCTCAGATCCTGGAACGCTGCTATCATGTCTCCCCTGTTTCTTCTTCTCTCTAGACTGGCCAACGTTGCAAGATAATTAAGCTGGCTCAGATGTCGTGCAGGTGGTCCTCGGGTTGTGGCGGTCCAGTGACAGTCCATGATGGTGCTGAGGGAGAGGTTCTTACAGCCCGTTCTCAAAGTCATCCCAGCACCCCACAGTCCCGTGGCTGTGACTCAGGCGCTGCCGACCGGATCGGGCCCCCCGGTCACGTGATCACCACCTGCGACCCCCCCTCGCCCAGGTATGGAAACTGGGTGGCTGAGTAGCCCCAAGGCCATCTGGGAAGAAACCGTCGCCCCAAACTGACCAACCTCGGGGAGCCTTCCACGCTTTCCCCTTCCCGGGTTCCTTCTTCGGACCAGGCTTCCATTACGCTCCCATTAGAGGCCCCCGAGGGGGTCCCTAAGCGGATCAGGCTCCTTGGCTGTGCTTGTCTCCGCAAATGGAGGATCAAAAGAAAGCCTTGTTCAGCTGTGTTTGCTCTGAAGCCTCTTGCTGCCCTTCCTCCCCACAGGCAAAGGGGCTGGCCTGCCCTTTGGCGGCTCCTTTGTGCCCACCCAAATCCCCTCCGCTCCTGAGGCCTTCAATGGGCGAGGGGGGGGAGCATTAGCCCCACTTGCCCCCTGGCGCAGGAGAAGGCAGGGGGCCAGTCCAGCTCTTCCAGCTGAGTGCTGAGCACACCCTTGCTGCCTTTTGGGATGAATCCAGCCAGCTGTTGCTCTGACATCCAGATGTTGGCCTTTCCCCCCTCCCTCCAAAGGCTCTCGTCCTGCGTTTATCAGGCAGGAAGGCTTGTCTCCTCCCCTGGGGAGGCTGCGTTGCCAGGCACAGGGCCAGCCAGCAGCTCTTTCTCCTGATCGACCTGTTCTGCTTTGTGGCGCAGCAGCGGGTAGCCACGGCCGGCGAAGTCACTGTTTCCTCCCTCCCTTTGTGCTGACTCTCACTCAGGCAGCCTGTTTGCCCAACAATGCGAAAGGTCAGAGGCAGCCCAGGCCCCATACCTGGGCCTTTGTGCCTGGAACTGGACCTTCCTATGGCCATAATTGGCTGCAAAGGGGCTGCTGGGCCCCGGTGCAGGGCACAAAAGAGAAAGGGGGGGATGGCAACTTCTGCATGGAAACAGAGGGAAGGGAGATCTGGCTGATGCTTTCCTGTGGGAAAGGGGGGGGGTCCTCTGCTCATCCCAAAGATGCTTTTTCAGGAGGCAACTGGACTTCCTTGTTTCTCTTTGAAGACGTTTCGCTTCTCATCCAAGAAGCTTCTTCAGCTCTGGCTGGAGGGTGGGGGAATGGAAAGATTTATACTCCTTGCAGACAACTGTTCATTTGCATTCTTTTAACGAGTTGTTAATGCTACCTGGAGGCTTATCTGTGCCTGCAGGGTCACCTGAGTAGTGCAAATGTGTGTGGAGCCTTCTTGGAACTGTTGAAAGGACTGTGTTGTAGACTGGAGATAGATGATTTCGTATCCCCCCCCCCCCGTTGAGAGAGGGCAGTTTTGGCTAGATGGCCTCTTTGACCCGTCTTTCAAACCAGCGGTCTGCTCAGTTCCCAGGATGCCAAACTGGCTGGGATCGTGGATCAGGGCAGATCAGGCCCTTCTCCAGGTGGAGGCAGGCCTGCACAAGGGTCTTCTTGGAGACAGACCGTCCCCCCACCTGTTTTCTCTGGAGATCCCATCTGGGAGGGCATGGCCAAAGGGCTTTCCTCTGATGGAGTTTGAAAGGAGCTTTTCAACAGGCAACCGGACTTTCTTGTGGCTTTCCCCCCTCCCTTGAAGACTTTTTCACTTCTCATCCAAGAAGCTCCTTCAGTCTGAAGGCTGAAGGGTGGAGAATGGAAGGGTTCTATTCCTTAGCGGTCGCCTGGTGGCCAGCACTCCCTCCGAGAATCGTTGATGCCATTTGGGGGTTTATCTGTATTCTCGGGGTCCCCCGAATCAGAGTGCAAGAGGGCTGTCCAATTTTCATATAATGGCCTCTTTGACCCCCCTTTCAAACCCCACCATTCAGCCAGAACCGAAGAAGCTTTTTGGAAGAAAAGTGTAGCCTTTCCAAGGAAAAAAGGCAAGAAAGTCCAGCTGCCCTTTGAAAGCACCTCTGGGACAACCGGGACCTGGCTGGCTGAGAACCTCCACAGAGACGTTGGTGTTGCCCAGCACCGTGTTGTGCTGGGCAGGTCAGGATGCGGCCTGGCCTTTCCATCTCTGGATTCTGGACTGCATCTTCTGGAGCAGGACTTTGTGTGAAGCCCAGACCCATTTTCTTGTTTTTGATTTGGAGCCAAACTACCCAGCAGAAATGCAGGATCACAGCCTCCAGCTTTATGGATTAAGCGTGGCCAGGTGAAGCTGGGAGATTTAGAATTTTAGAATAGAATATAGAGCTGGAAGGGACCTTGGAGGTCTTCTAGTCCAGCCCCCCGCTCAAGCAGGAGAACCTTTACCATCTCAGACAGGTGACTGTCCAGTCTCTTCTTAAAAACCTCCAGTGATGGAGCGCCCACGATTTCTGGTGGCAAGCTGTTCCACTGGTTGATTGTTCTCACTGTCAGGAAGTTTCTCCTTAATTCCAGGTTGCTTCTCTCTTTGATCAGCTTCCAACCATTGTTTCTCGTCCTGCCCTCTGGTGCTCTGGTGAACAACCTGACCCCCTCTTCTTTGTAGCAGCCCCTCAGATACTGGAACCCTGCTATCATGTCTCCCCTATTTCTTCTTTTCTTTAGCCAAACCCAAGTCCTGCAACCGTTCTTCATATGTTTTGGTCTCCAGGCTTTTGATCATTTTAGTTGCTCTTCTCTGAACTTTTTCCAAAGTCTCAAGTCTTTAATAGCAATCAGAGGTGGAGGAGGGGGGGAAAGGCCTTGAGTGTTTTGCTCTGCATGGGGTGGGAATCCGTTTAAGGCACCCATGACAGAAGAAAAGTTCAGGCAGGTCCCCAGCCAGATCCTTCATTGATTGATTAATTGCATGTCCATCTCAGCTTTCCTCCAAGCAAATCTTCTGAATCCTTCTACTCCTCCTCCTCCCCATCTCGGCCAATGTTATTTTTGCAACTGGGGGGGGGAGGTGGGGCTCAGAATAGGCCTCAGCATGGGGGAAGAGCTGGACCAGAGTCATCAAAGGGCTTCAGAGTTCAACTGGAGGGAGCTAAAGACTGGTTTCCCCACCATCAACAAATCATGTAATTCAGCTTCTCCATAACTGCCCTCTTCCTCAACAATCCTTCCCGTTTTTAAAAAAATCCGTTTTGCTCCCCTCTGCCACCATTCACCCGGTCAGCCCACAAGTCAGAAGGCAGGAGGTGACCAAAGTCCCTTTGATCTTAGCAGGGTTTCCTTTCCGTCAGAAAAGAGAGAGAAAGACCTCTCTGGAGTTTCTGCTTTAGGGGCTGTTTTTCCTCCCCTCCCTCGGGAGGCAGCACCCTCCCCCCCCCCAGTTGTCAGGGCAAAGGAGAATATTCGAGAATGAGCTGAAAAAGGATTAGACCCTTTTCAGTGCAGCCTTCTCCGTAAACATCCAGGCATTCTTGTCCAAAACTCACTCACAGATTATATTCCAGGGGGAAAGAAGGGGATGACAATTCTTCTCGTGACAACCTGGCTTGAGTTCAGGAGGTGTTGCCTAGAGGAAGAGCCTCCCCAAGGCAGAGCTATTAATCAGGGCCACGTCATCCAGGGGCCTCCCCACTTAGGGAGAATAGAATAGAGCTGGAAGAGACCTTGGAGGTCTTCTAGTCCAGCCCCCTGCTCAAGCAGGAGAGCCTATACCATTTCAGACAAGTGGCTGTCCAGTCTCTTCTTTAAAACCTCCAGTGATGGAGCATCCACAGCTTCTAGTGGCAAGCTGTTCCACTGGTTAAGTTCCAAGACAGGCAGCCACCCAAAATCCTTGCCCTCTCTTGGGGGAGTCTTGCCTCTGCAGCCTCTTCTCCAAGGCTCTTGGCCAGTCCTGAGAGTCTCCCTGCCCTGCGGGAGGACAGGGAGGTCAAGCAAAGGCAGAGCGCAGGAGAAGAGCATGGGGTGGGGGGGGAGGGAGCAGGACCCTGGACAGCTCCAGGGAGGCCTCCTGGAGGGAGATTCTTCCCTGGGAGGTGGCCAAAAGAGGGTGAGCTGTGTCCACGCAGAATCAAGCCAGTCGGGGGTTCTTGAACTGGGCCTGCACATCAGGCTAAGCCAGGGGTTTGGGGTGCACGGGACTCCACGCCCGGGTGAGCTCCTTCCCTGGCTGAGGCAGGCGGCCCTGAGCTCTGCTGGAGAAGCACCACAAGAGAGCCAGCCATCTCTGGGGAGGCAGGAAGGGCGGCTGCAGGGGGGGGAGGGTCTCCTGCCCTGTCCCAAACGGGGGAGTCCTGGCTCTCCCCCACAGGCCAGGGGAGTCCATGGCTGGAGGCTGCGACTGGCCATTCAGGGGGGCACAGCAGGCTCTCTGCCTCTGCAGCCAGCCGGGACTGAGCTCTTCCCAGCAGGAGGGACGCCAGGGCTGCAGAGCGGCGGCAGGTACCTTTCAGCCACACACAGGGGATCCCCCTCTGCCCCCCCCCGATACTGCTGCTTGGAATTTGTCTGGGCATTTTCCTCTGGAGACAAGCGTGCTGATCCAGACGCCTCTGACGGGATGACTCAATTACAGCTCTGTGCTCCCGGCCCTTAACCTTTCCTACGGAGCTTGCAAATTGATGTCCCTGCTTGCCCTTTGACCTCCTCCTCCCCTCCAGGACGGTCCCCAGACCCAGCTCTGCTCAGAGACTGGAGACTCTGGATGTCTCTGCAGGGATCCGGCATTCCGGCAAATTCCAAGCGGTAAAAACATTGACACGGTAATTGTAAATGCAGACTCCAAGGAGAGTTTGTCTCCAGGTTTCAGCCAGGTTTTTCCATATTTGTCATCTGGAAAACATTTTGCTCTGAAATGATATTTTGAATCATTTAGAGCAATAGTTTCTATCTGCCGCTGGACCACAGAAGATCCCTGGAAGCTGCTTAAACATGGCAACAATCATCCTGGTTTAGAGGGGGCGACTGCTTTGCCCTTGTTTGAAGCACCTCTTCTGGAGGGTCCTGACAGACCAGCTGAAAACGAAGCCCCTCAAATCCTCTGCAGCTCTCAGCTAGAAGGCAGAGGAGCCCCGGAGAGCAAACTCTGCAGCTGGGCTGAGTTTGCACAAAGCATGCTAAGCTAGAATGCACTAGCCAGGGTTAAACTTAGCCAGGAATGGCAGATCTTGTGCCTCAATGGCTGGGTCTTTACCTGGCCTGCTTAAGCCACGTGTGAACAGTGCCAAGCCACAGCCATTGCCTGGGGAAGAGATTCATGAGAAGCAACTTCCTTTCTTACAGAAAAGGGTTTTGGACAAGCCATTCACAAGGGGGGCTGCTTCTCCAGCTTCTCTGGCACCCTCGCCTACGGTCTGGAAGACCACCCATGACTTTTACCCGTGAAAAAATAGCTCTTAAACTCTGGTTGCCAAAAAGAAAAGAAAAGCCGCCACTTAAAAGGAAAACATCTTAACAGGCAGCATTTCGGAAAAAGCAGAGCTGAAACATCAAGGAGGATTTCCTGGTCTGTCTCCATGGCAACCTCCCCCCCCAAGGAGACTGCAAGAGAGACGTGTGGATGGTGGCGAATTAATTCCTCCTCCCCCACCCATGCCAGAATTGCTGAGGACTTGAACCTGTCTGGGAAGGTTCTGGGCAAAAGACAAGATGCCAGCTGCAGCTCTGCCCTGTGAGGTAGGCCACTTCAGGGAGCAGGAAAGAACTTCTGAGACTCTTTTGGCTGCATTGTTACAAAGTAGGTATAACAATAGAATCCTGAGAGTCTAACAAGCTTCTCCCTCCCTCCCTCCCTCCCTCCCTCCCACACCCAAGACAATCAAGGTGGGGGCCCTCTTGAGCTCCTTCCTCACCCTTTCCGGTCTCTCTGGGCTAAGCTGAGGCTTTCTGCATGGGCATTTCCTTCCAGACTTTCCCTGTGCTCCTCTGCAGGGAGAGCCAGCCTGGCCCTCCTGGAGCCCCCCGCGATGCCCGTCTCTCCAGCCAGGAGCATCCAGCCTGCCTCATTACGCTCTCCCTCCCGGAGCAGAAGAAGCAACCCAGGGAAGCTCTCCCTGCTCGGCTGATGAGAAGCCTAAGGGTGCAGGAGAAGTGATGGCGCAGAGCTGCCCGTGGGGGTGGGGAGGTGCACAGGCACGGAAAAAAGCCCAGGTAAGGCTAAGGCCTCCATCACGTCGTTTTTTAAAGGCCTGAATGTGTCTTGGAAAAGGCTGAGACCTTTTCCCAGCATTCCAATATCTGGGCTTCCACAACATGCCAACGTACAAGGAAGAACAGGACTCAAAGTCTAGGCCTGAGTTGAGCAAACCAAATCATGTTCTTCAAAAAACCCCAAAGAAGCAGATCTCCAGATCAGGAAGAGCCCCCCCCTTAAAACGTGACTTTGAAGGGCATCCTGGGTGCTGAAGCAGGAGGAGGGACTGGCAGCTGCTCTGGCAGAGCCGGGGAAGCCCAGCTGGTACTGTAGTAGCTGGAGAATGCCAGGCTTGGCCTTCAGGGGGCGTCTCCTTGGACGGGTGTCCCTCCTCCCAGCCCCACCGGAGGGCCTGCTTAGCCCAGAGCCCAGGGAAGGCAGGCAGCCCAAGCGGCAACCAGTTGGGGGCTCAGTCAGGGGGGAGAGGAAGCGGTGGGGCCCTCCGGTCCTTGGGGCTGGGGCCAGCTGGCTGGCGGGGGGACCCAGTATGGAGATCAAGCAAACCCCAGACGAGATCCCACCAGCAGGTCTGCAGGAGAGGGGCCCAGAGCTGGTCTTCCCTGAAAGGAGGGGCGCAGGGCAGGGGGCCTTGGGCTGACTGGTCGCCTCCCTCTTCAGGTGGGCTTCTTCGCGAGCTTCCCCACAATACAGTCACGGACCCCGTTAACTCTAAAGGAGAATATTTGCCCTTTGGGGTAATGAAAGGCCTGCAAGAGCACAAGCAAGCTCAGAGAGCACCAAGGACCCCTCCCCCCATTAACCCCAGGCAGACCAAACCCCAGGTGGGACCAGCGCTTTCAGGAGAGGAGGCGGGAGGGGGGCTACTCCTTTTCTCCCGGATCCGAGCGACCCCCGCCGCTGCCCTCTTCTGGTGCGCATTACCCGAAGCTGCCATGATTTAGCAGGGATCCCCTTCTGCAGAAAACGGCACCTCCGCGCGTGGGCAGGGCAGCATCCAGCCGGGGGTGGGAGCAGGCATGGTCCGGCCTGGCGAGAAAGCCTCCCGACACCCTCGCGCTGGGGGTGGGTATCGACCCCCCCCCCGGCGCCCTCGAGCGGCCATCAGAGCTGGACTCTGGCGCCCTCTGCCGGCTGCTTGCAAGAGGAGGAGAAGCGACGTGGCCACCCTCGGCCCCTTTAGGCTAGCTAGGTGGACTCCAGCTCTCAGCATTGCGGGAGTTGAAGCCCGCATATGTCAAGGGGGTCAACGGGCGAGAAAGACACAGATCAAGGCGCCCCAGCTGTTTGCTGAAGAGTAGACGTGCGGCACCGGTGTCCTCCTGCCGGCCCTTCGCGCCTCCGCGGAGAAGGCTTCGGGATTCGGCTCAGACGGTCCATGGATGGCGGCGGCCCCTCGGCCTCCCCAAGTCAGGCCAGTCCGGAGAAAGAGCGGCTGCGCCCTCCCCCCCATCACCTTCGGGGCAGGCGAGCGCTCCGTCTGAAGACCGGGAGGGTGTCCGCCCCGAGGCCGCCGCAGCTGGAGGAGTAGCAAGGGAGCCCGGGGCGGGCGCTCCAGTGAGCAGCCAGAGGGAGGCGCTGTTGCCGCGCGGCTCAAGGCTCGCAGCGAGGAGGGTAGCCGCGAGTTCCGCTCGCAGGGAAGGAAAGGCTGCAGGGAAGCCTTTCCGTAGCTCAGTTCGCGTCTCCCGGGCTGAAGACGGGGGTGGGGGAAGGGAGGACGTGGGAATTGCGCATCATTTGCGGGGATCCCTAGGAAGAGACCCTTCCACGCCCACCAGAGTAGCAGATTCTTTGATGCTTTCCAGGTTTCCGTTTATCCAACATAACCCTCCCTTACCAGCAGTGGATAACAGCGGTGGGCTGCTCCGCTCTCCTCTCCCTCGCACCGACTGCACTCCGCCACTTGGCCGGCCGACACCAGGAGCACCCGGCAAGGCCGAGCCTCCCGCAACGCCCGCGCCAGCTTCGTTCTTTGATAAAGTGACTAAACTAGTAGACCAGCGAAACGCTGTGGACGTAGGATACTTAGATTTCAGTAAGGCATTTGACAAAGTAGACCACAACCTGCTGTTTAGTAAGCTAGAAAAAGGTGGAAGAGACAACATCACCACCAGATGGATCTGTAGCTGGCTGACAAACCGTACTCAACGAGTAGTCCTCAACGGCACTACATCCACATGGAGAGAAGTTAGCAGTGGGATACCACAAGGTTCCGTCTTTTGACAGACAGAATAACAGAGTTGGAAGGGACCTCGGAGGTCATCTAGTCCAACTCCCTGCTCAGGCAGGAAGCCCTCTACCATTTCAGACAAGTGGCTGTCCCAACTCTTCTTAAAAAGAGTTGGAGCATCTACAACTTCGGAAGGCAAGCCGTTCCATGACTGATTGTTCTCAATATCAGGACATTTCTTCTTAATTCTAGATTGATTCTCTCATTCACTAATTTCCATCCGTTGCTTCTTCTCCTGCCTTCAGGTGCTTTGGAGAATAGCTTGACTCTTAGGCCCAGGACTCTTCAGTATCTTCATAAATGACATAGATGGGGGAATTGAAAGGGAACTTATCAAATTTGCAGATGACACCAAACTGTCAGGAGTAGCCAACACCCCAGAAGACAAACTCAGGATCCAAAAAGATCTTGACAGACTTGAACAATGGGCCCTATCCAACAAAATGAATTTTAATGTGGAGAAAAGCAAAGTTTTACAATTAGGCAGGAAAAATCGAAGGTGTAAGTACAGATTAGGCGAGACCTGGCTCAAAAATAGCAACTGTGAGAGGGACCTTGGTGTCCTAGTGGACGATCACTTGACTATGAGCCAGCAGTGTGCAGCAGCAGCCAAAAAAGCTAATACAATAAACAGAGGCATAGAATCAAGATCACGCGAAGTATTAGTACCGCTTTATAAAACCCTAGTAAGAGCCACACCTGGAACACTGCAACCTTACTACAAAAAAGATGTTGAGACTTTGGAAAAAGTTCAGAGAAGAGCAACTAAAATGATCAAAGGCCAGGAGACCAAAACATATGAAGAACGGCTGCGGGACTTGGGTTTGGCTAGTCTAGAGAAAAGAAGAAACAGAGGCGACATGATAGCAGTATTCCAGTATCTGAGGGGCTGCTACAAGGCAGAGGGGGTCACGTTATTCTCCAAAGCACCAGAGGGCAGGCCGAGAAACAATGGTTGGAAACTGACCAAAAAGAGAAGCAACCTGGAATTAAGGAGAAACAGTACAACTAACCAGTGGAACAGAAGTTGCCACCAGAAATCGTGGGCGCTCCATCACTGGAGGTTTTTAAGAAGAGACACTAGAGACAGTCACTTGTCTGAGATGGTATAGGGTCTCCTGCTTGAGTGGGAGGCAGGACTAGAAGATCTCCCAGGGCCCTTCCAGCTTCTATTCTGTTCTGTTCTGTTCTGTTCTGTTCTGTTCTGTTCTGTTCTGTTCTGTTCTGTTCTGTTCTGTTCTGTTCTATTCTATTCTATTCTATTCTATTCTTCTCTCTCCTCTCCTCTGCTCTGCTCTGTTCTAATTTCAGCCTTTCAGAACAGCTTCAGGGTGGGAACCACACACAGCTCTAGGCATTCTGTGTGTTGGGCCCACCTGAATGTATGGATTCATTCAGAAAGCCGATTAAGGATTGTCCCCTTGGTTGCCGGCCACCAAAGAGCAGCGGAAAACACCCAGGTAGGATTAATCCCATACAGTTGCTTGTTTATTTATCAGGTTTCTACTCTCTCAGTGGTTTCCAGCAACAAAATGCAGGAAACAAAACAGCAATGGTAAATAAAAAAATAGCAACACAGAGAAAGCGTAAAAACCTTCAACCCAAAGGAGAGGGTAGCCTTGAAGGTGCTGCATCTCAACCCACACAGGTGACCACCAGCACCTGGAACTGCCCTCCGTTGGACCCCAGTGGGGGCTCAGGGCACAGGCGTCATGTGTTTGGGTTGGCCAATAATTAGGCCGGTGCATTTTGGACCAAGCAAAGCTTTTGAGTGGTCTTCAATCACATCCCCTCAGTCGGTGGGCCGTGGCAAAACCTTGGCTGATCTAAGCAGCCAAATCACTTTAAAGATACAATGCGATCTTTCTTAGCCTGCCTGCAGTACATCCTGGGCTGGTTTTGGCGCTGGCTGAGAGCCTTGATCCCAAGGGGAACCAGACCTTGTTTATCTTTGGCCTACTGGGCTGTATTGCAAAGGAACAGGCAGACCCAGTGGAACTGCAGCCTGGGGCTGGACCCTTTAAGATAAACCCACCCGTGTGACCTCCTCATTACTATTCATCCCTCCTCCCTAGCAAGTCTCTGAGACAGTGGGCAGAAGCAGTCTGCTTCCCTGGGCCACCATTTCTGGCTGCTTCTTCCTCCTGTCGCCACTCAGGGTTAATCCCGCTGGCTGTAAAGGTTTCCTGATGATTTTCAACAGTTCATAGGTAGTGTGTGTGTGGGGGGGAGGGCATCTCAGAGGTCACCTGTCTGTGGTGTGGGAGGTCTTTTAGCACCCCAAGTGCATTATCATAGCCCCGCCACATGGTGGAGAGGATAACAAAGCCCCTCCCCTGCCAGGTAGGGCTGCAGCTGGTGGACTCGGTTTCCCCCTCTGCCCTCTCCCTTGGGGTCCAGGAGGGGGCAGTGTTAGCAAGAAGCAGCCCAGCCCAGGGCACTCTGCGCTGGGCCTCCGCAGGCGTGCCACAGGGCACGGGCTCCTGTGGGAGAGAGGGCAGGGCTGCCTTTCTGCCCCCAGACTTCACTTCCTCCCTTGCCTGGCCCTGACGTGCACCAGCCTTACTGGCCTGCAAGGCAGCTGGACCGGCTCCGTGGCTTTGTGGAGGGCGCACGCCAGGCGCCCCAAGACGGCCGCACAGAAGATGCTCACGGAGAGCATGGAGAGATACAGCAGGAGGAACACTGGGCAATACCGGTAGTCGGAGCTCAGCAGGAGACCCCAGGCCCGGTGCTGCTGGGGCAGAAGGGCAGGCCGGCTGGGGGAAAGGGGGCTGCCAACACTCTGGGGCAAAGGAGGGAGGGAGGAGGAAGGGCAAAGGGGCTGGTCTGCTGCAGGTGGCAGTGCCGGGGCTGAGCCTGCAACGGGCGTCTGTGCCAGCATCGCCCCGGGGGCTGTGGTGCTGGGCACTGTCGTGGCTGGCCGGGTCAGCGGGTCTGAAGCCGGGGGTCTGGAGCTACACACGGATGACGTGGTGATCACAGGAGGGTGGGTGGGTGGATCCTGGCTTTCTGTGGGTCTCTTTGGGACTGTAAACTGTTCGTAGAGTGTTGCTGAGCTGATGTTAGTCAGAGCCGTGGGGGGAGCCTTGGTGGGCATGCCCTGGGGTGCAGTGGCTTCCGTGGTTGTGGCTGGAGTATCTGTGGAAGTCATTTCACGGGCTGTGGAAGAAATCTCAGAGACAGTTGTGGCATCTTCGGTTGTGGTTAGAGAACTCGTAGAAGTTGTGGCTTGAAGGGTTGTGGAAGGCAATTCAGGGACAGTTGTGGCTTCCATGGTTGTGGCTGGAGTATTTGTGGAAGTCATTTCATGGGTTGTGGAAGAAATCTCAGAGACAGTTGTGGCATCTTCGGTTGTGGTTAGAAAACTTGTGGGAGTTGTGGCTTGAAGGGTTGTGATGTCAGGACTTGTCCTGGCAGAGGTGGAACCCTGGGTGGGGGCCAGGGAGGAGCTGGGAGGTGGGGGCTGGGTGCTCGTGGGGGCGGTTGTGGGCCACGTCCTGCTGGTACCCGTGATTTCTGTGCTCTCAGCAGGATGGGTTTGAGGAGCCGTGGCCGAGGTCTGAGGCGGGGGGCTGGTCTCCAGCAGCGTGGTGGACCGAGCCGAGTCACCTGCTGTGCTTCCCCTGGCGGGGGTGGCAGACGGAGAAGCAGGTGTGGGCGAGGGGGCGGCTTTGAAGGTGGTTACAATGGGTGCGGTTGTTGTTAAACAGAGCAGCTGGTCTTGTGACAGTGAGCTCACTGCTTTCCCAGCCAGGTCTCCGGGGCTCCTACAGATGATCTTCCTGGCGTCCTTTATTCTTTGGGCGTTATTGTTTATCCACTGATGAAGGTAGAGGAGGTGGCAGTCGCACCTCCATGGGTTGTCTCCCAGGTGCAGGGAGGTGAGCTTCCCCAGGGGGTCGAGCTGGCCCCGGGGGATGGTCTCCAGAAGGTTCCCTTGGAGCTTGAGCGTCGTCAGGGACGGGAGGGAAGCGGCTGCCAAATTCTCCAGGGAGGAGATCTTGTTCCTGCTGAGGTCCAGCTCCTTGAGCAGCCGCATGGGCCCCAAGGGCGGGAGGGCCTTCAGGTGGTTGGAGGCCATCTTCAGCTGCTTCACGTTTCTCAGCCCAAGGAAGATCTCATCTGGGAGAACCTCGATCGAGTTCTTGTCCAGGAAAATCTTCTCCAGATTGACCAGCTGTCTCAGCAAGTTGGGCGGGAGAGACTGGATCCTGTTGCTCTCAAGATTGAGCTCCACCAGATCCTGCAGGCTGTCCAGGGTCCCCTCCCCCAGACTCCCGATCTGGTTGTTCTGCAGCCGGAGAGTCTTCAGCTGGGTCAGCTGCTTGAAGAGGCCCCGAGAGACGTTGGAGATCTGGTTCTGCCCCAGGTGCAGCAAGGAGAGTTTAGGGAGCCCGTCAAAAACTCCGTCCGGGAGAGACGCGATTTCGTTCCGATGCAGATAAGCCTCCTCCAAACCCCCAAGACCATCAAACAGCCCTTTTTCGATCCTTCTCACCCGGGAGTCCCTCAGGTTCACTCTCCGCAGGTGATCCAGGGATCGGAAGGTGCCCACGGGGAGATCCTCTAACTCGGCCCCCGTGATTTCCAAATCCGCCAGTTTCTCCAAGTTATCAAAAGCTCCTGCTTCCACTCTTTCAACCTTGCTGTTTATGAATTCAATCTTCACCAGGTTGGACATGTTTTCGAAGGCCCCCCGCCTGATTTCCACAATGCTGGTCTCAATAAAGTACATCTCAGTGACAACGGGGGAAACCGACTTGGGGATCTCTGTGGTGCCTCTGCCCCGGTGGACGTCTTGATGGGGGCAGCTCTCGTTCGGAGTGCCACCGCAGTCCTGGTTCCCTCGGCCGGCCCTGAAGACGAGGAGGAGGAGGAGGAGGACCAGGATGGGGGTCCTGAGCCACATGCTGGAAGAGACCAAGAGCCCTGAGCCTTCTTCCAGGTAACCTCTGCACCTGCCAGCGCCCTCTGCAATGTCTCAGACTCGGCTGACTCAACGGTTCGACCCTCCTGACAGACTCTCCACCTGCTGCTTTAATCCTTGCAAGCCATTGCTCAATGGGTTCGCCCAGAGGGGCCCTGCATGCGCTTCCTTCCGAGCACCGCTGTGAAGGCCTGCAAGTCGGCCACTCTCATGTGCCCAGCCCCCCCCCCCCGTCCTCCCTCTTGCTCTCTGCTGCTGCAGCCACACTCAGGCCAGCAGGGAGCGCCTGGCCCTGCAAAGGCGACACAGGCTGCCCACCCTTTCCTCCAGGGCCTCCCTGGGCCTCCCCACAGCTCTCCGATGTGGCGGCTAAGGGGACCCACCTGTTGGCTCAGCAGCCCCTGGAACTCCTTGCTGGCTTTCCAGGCCCAGGAGAAGCAGAAGGTCCTGAGAATCGCGCCATTCACCTCGCTGGAGAATCTGCCCCTGACCCAGAGGGGCTGCCGAGGGACGGGTGGCCCTTATCTCCCAAGAGACGTCTGGGCAGGGTGGAGGAGATCTGGGTGCGACCCAAGGCCCCTTTCGCTCCCTGGCTTGGTCTGATAAGCTGTGAGAGGCCCTTGGCAGCCCCAGGAGTCACTGCTGGCGGCTCTGCTCTCTTCTGCCCGAGGCGCACATCGGGGCTCAGCTGCCCCTCCCCCGGCAGAGGAAGGGCCCCTCCCTCGGCACCCAGTCTCCACAGTGCGGAGAGCAGTCAAAGCCCCCCTGAGCTGGCAGGAGCCTGGTGCTGCCGAGGCTAAAGAGAAAGAAACCCCCTGGCTGAGGGAGCCCCCATCTCCCCAGAAGCAGGGCCAGGATCCCTGCACACTCCCTCCACCCCCCCCCCAACTCCAGAAGGTGGTGCCTGCAGGAACAGGGGCTCCTTCTTCCGGCAACGTTAGGGGGCTCCTCGTTGGGTGGGGCCAAATTGGAGGGAGCCGCTCTTTGGGGGGAACCAGTGACCAGGACTAGCGCTGTGGGAAAGGCCACCTCCTGCATCCCCCCCCCGTGGGACACAAGGCAAGGGAGACCAAGGGCAGGTCCACCTGCACCCACCGCCCCCTGCAAGCCCCCTGCAAGCCCCTCAGCCAGTCCAAGAGGGATAGGAGGGTGGAGAGCTGTGGATCTCGGGACGGAGGGGGAGAGGCAGGAGATTGAGAGAGAAGGAAGGAGAAATAAAACTGCTCAAGTAATAACTGACTATAGTGATTTATTGATTTAGGCAAAACACGTCACATGAACTTTGGTTTGATTAACACTCAGTTGGGTTTCAGCCAGCCTCTGCAAAATGTACGCAACAATCATACAAATCTGAAAGTCCTGAAACATCATAATGCCAATAATAATAACAGCAACTTATAAATATGTGTGAAATCTGCAAAACTCAGAAAGAAATGTAAAGGGGTGGAGGGTGGGGGGAAACATATTTACAGCAACACAACTATCAAGCCTAGCGAGAATCCAAAGGTCTTCAGAGCTGTCCCAAAAGAAATGGGGCAAACATTTTTTTGGGGGGGAAATTGTGTTGTTGCAGAAAGGGGCACAGGAGCCCCCAGGATCTTCTCCAACAGCCTCCACCGATGACGAGGGAGGAGAATCCTAGCGGTGGGGGAGGGCACAGAAGCCGTCGGATCCAGCGATCTGCTCTTTGGCAGGAGACGCCAAGACCGGGGCCTGATGGGGGGAGGGGCGAGGCTGCCTCTGTAGCAGGAGCTGGTCCAGGATGGGGAGCCACCCGGACGAGCAACGTCAGGGCTCCTGAGTGGGCTCCCGGACTTGCATCTCGCCGCACTTGGGAAGGCCTGGTGGGAGGCTCCGCGGCCCCTCGCCCCTCCTCCCCTTGCCAGCTCAGGGGGGGGGGGCATTGTCAGAATGTGTCCGGCTGTCCAGTGAAAGACCAGCAGACGGGCTTCATCCCGCAGCCCGTCCCCCTCCCGGCCTTCCTCTGCCCAGGGGGCGCCTCCGGGGGGGGGGACTGCAGGAAGGCCTGCCCTGAATGATGCCGGCAGCCTCTAAGCCTCCCAGCCCAGGGCGCCTGTCTTTTCCGGGGACCCCGGAGCTTCCCCTCGGCAACGGGCGCTGCCAGGCTGGCAGGGGCAAAGGAGCTCCTCCTCCCTCGCAGCCAGCAGAGTCCTGCCCTCCAGGGGGGCGGGAGCCCGGCAGAGGACCCGGGCGCCGAGCGGCTGGTCCATGGCGCTCAGCCAGTCGGCCAGGGGGGCCAGGCGGCAGTCGCAGCGCCAGGGGTTGCCCTCCAGCGCCAGGCTGGCCAGGATCTCGTTGGCGTCGAAGAGGCCCTCGGGCAGGCTCTCCAGCCGGTTGTGGGCCAGGTCCAGGGCCTCCAGGCTGCTGAGGTTGGCGAAGGCCGCCCCGGGGAGGGCGGAGAGGCAGTTGTAGCGGAGCTGCAGCCGGCCCAGCCCGGCCAAGCCCCGGAAGGTGCCGGCAGCCACGCGGCCGAGCCGGTTGCGGGCGAGGCTGAGGACGGAGAGCTCGGGGAGGTCGCCGAAGAGCCCCTCGGGCAGCTCCCGGAGCCGGTTGCGGGCCAGCGAGAGCTCCACCAGGCGGGGCGTCCCCTGGAAGAGCCCCGCGGGCAGCGCCGCCAGCCGGTTGCCCTGCAGGAGCAGGAAGGCCAGGCCGGGCAGCCCCGCGAAGAGGCCCGGCGGCTCCAGGCGGGCCAGCGCGTTGTGTTGCAGGTGCAGCCGCCGCAGCCGCGCCAGCCCCGCGAAGAGCCCCCGCGGCAGCTCGGCCAGCCGGTTCCCGTCCAGGAAGAGCTCGCGCAGCACCTGCAGCGGCCGGAAGAGCCGCGGCGGGAGTCGCTCCAGCCGGTTGTCGCTCAGGCGCAGCTCGCGCAGGCGCAGGAGCGCCTGGAAGGTGTCGGCGGGCAGCTGGGCCAGCCGGTTCTGAGCCAGCGAGAGGGACTGGAGGGCGGGCAGCGGGCGGAAGAGGCGCGGGGGCAGCGCGGCCAGCCGGTTCCCCTGCAGGTGCAGCGCCTCCAGCGCCGGGGTGCCGTCGAAGAGCCCCGCGTCCAGGGCTTCCAGCTGGCTGAAGCGCACGGCCAGCTTGCTCAGGCGGCCCAAGCCCCGCAGGGCCCCGCGGGGGAGGCCGGCCAGCGGGGCCAGGGCGACGTCCAGCTCCCGCAGCCGGGGCAGCCCCGCCCAGGCGCAGCCCGGCAGCGTCCGGAGGGGGCAGCCCAGGAAGGCCAGCTTGCGCAGGGCGCTGCTGCCGTTGCTGCGCGGGGCGAAGGCGCCGCAGGGCAGGACGCTCAGCGAGGCGCCCACGAAGAGCAGCTGGCTGGCCTCGGGGGGCAGCTCCTCCGGGACGCCCGAAACGTTTCGCCCCGAGCAGAAGACGGTGGCGCCGCCGAAGCACTGGCACGGGGCCAGGCGGGCGCAGGCGGCGCTCCCGGGCGGGGCCGGCACCGAGAAGGCCAGCAGCAGCAGCAGGAGGCCCGGCCGGACGGGCATCGTCTCCGCCTGCGGAGGAAACGCAGAAGCGCCGCCGTGAGACCGGGGGGGCGAGGGGTCTTGAGGAAGACGCTGCCGTCGCTCTTCCCCAGCCTTGGCGGCCTCAAGGTGTGGCCGGCCAGAAGTCCGAGCGGCCCCGGCTGAGAAACACTTTCTTAGACGCAGAGGGGCGGAGGGGGTGCCAGGAGACAGGGGGGCAGGGAAGGGCGGTGGGGAGATCCGGGACTCATGGCAGAGGTGCCACCCTCAGATGGGTCCCGTCTATAACTCGCCCAGAAGACTCTCCGGTCAGCCGAAGTCATCCAGACATCCACAGCCTGAGTGGAAACCGGAAGCGTACAAAAGTCACCCTGAAAAAAGGCGTCCCCTGGAGATGCTGCATCCAGGGCAGCTCCCAGAGATGAAAGCCAAAGTGGCGACTCAGATAAAACCGGGGAGGGGGGCCTTGCAGGGACTGGCTCCGTTCCAGGAAAGCGGAAAGCGCCTCAGCCCATCCCCCTCCCCAAAATGGGGAGCCCCCAGCTGTGCTTCCTGCGGGGAGAGATTGGGCCAACGTGGGCAGGCCAGGAAGTTGTTGAGTCTCAGCACTGCGCCCAGAAGGCTCTGGGCCCCCGGAGGGGTCACGCACCCCCACCCACAACTGCTGGCTAAGGCCTTGCCCACTGCTTTCCCAAGGGGTCTCTAGAGCAGGGGCCTTCAAACTTGACCCTTTTATGACTTGTGGACTTCAACTTCCAGAATTCCTCAGCCAGGCACGCTGGGTGTGGTGGGGAGGTGCCTAGAAACCGGGAAACCGTGAGTTCTAGTCTCCCCTTGGCATGGAAGCCAACTGGCTCACTTGGGGCTAGTCCCTCTCTCTGCCCAACCCACCTCACAGGGTTGTTGTAGAAACAAATTGAAGGCGGGAGGATTAGGCTTGTTCTCCCCTTTCAATTATATACAAAAATGACAGGATTAAAAAATGATATTGTGAGCATTGAGAAAGGCATGAGGTGATGTGGGCAGGTCCAGGTAGGTAGGACCCCCCCTCTGCTGGTGTGATTCCAGCAGGAATTGACACTCCAGGGGAAAATCCCCCTCCCAAAGTTGTGGGTCATGCTTCCTCAATAAGGAGACAGTGGAACCGGCCAAGTATGTCCTATCCTGACCCTCACAGTCTCTGGACCCCCAACAGGATCTCAACCACCTCACTGGCCCAGACCAAGGCAGGGAGCATCAGCTGCTGAACCCACAACTGACCCCCAACCTCTCCCAGAAGTTTCATGGGGACATTAAGCAGGAGAGCCCAGGGGGAGCGGGGGGGGGGGTTGGTTCTATGCTGCGGTGGGCAGCTGCACTGGTCAAGGGTCAAACCATCCTAGAATTGCTGTCATTGGGGACAAAGCAGGAACCCCACTCTCACCCTGACCCCCCCCCAGCTGCTGCTGCTGCTTCCTAGGGAGGGGTGAGCGTTCAGCTGCTTATCAAAGAGGACGCCGGCCAGGGGCTGCCTGTCCATTTCCCCCCCCCCACACACACACACACACAGCTGCAGGGACCTCTAGACAAGGTTTACTGCAGAGGGAACCCAACTAATCGGCCGGAAGTGCCCTGAGGCTCAGCAGGAGAGAGCAATGGGGCTGGGCCCACTGAGAATGCTGGCAGGGGATGCAGCCCCCCAAGGAGGCACCCCCCAGAGGGGCAAGGAGGTCCCTTCTCTCCCATCTTCCAAAGACAGGGGGCAAACAATGGAGCTTAACTGGGGCAACTGGCCATGGGCATCTGCCTGCGGCCAATAAGCTGCTGCCAGCTCGTCCTAGTGCCCCCCCCCGCTGCCGCCCCTCTGCCCAGACCTCCCAAACTGAAAGAGCATCTGGAGCAAACTGAGCCTGTTGGGAGGCCAAGGCGTGAGGAGCCGCCGTTCCCCTCTACCTTGGCCAGGCCCTGCTTGGCATACGGGTTCAGTTCTGGGCACCACAGCCTGGGCAAAGGGCACCAGCCAACTGGTGCCGGTTTAGAGGAAGTCTGCCAAGGTGAGGAGAGAACCACGGGCCAAGCTCTGCATGGATCTGGGAATGCTCGGCCCATGCAAGGTGGGTGGGTGGGGAGATGCAACCCCCGCCTGAAGGGGATGGACGGACTCCCCATGGCTGCAGAGGGCAGAGCCAGAACCAACAGATCGAAGTGCCCAGAAGGAAGCTCAGAGGCCTTGCCCGACTCTTCCGGCCAGGAGCCAGTGGAACAGGCTGCCTCAGGACTGGGCTCTCTCTGCTGGAGGACCTCAGGGGCTGGAGAGCCCCTTTCATAGCTGCACCGGTGGATCCTGCACAGAGCTGGCAGTTGGTCTACGTGGCCTTTAAAGTCCCCTCCAGTTCCCTTGTGTTTATTTATTGAGGCACATAACGAAACCGATTCATTCGTTAAGCCCTTGACCCTAATCTTGCCTTGTTGCAGACTTCAGGATGCCTCCAAAGTAATGGGGTCCTTCCTCCTTTGGCTGGTCCTCAGACCGAAGCTGCTCTCTGCAGCCCTTCCCCACTACCGAGAGCAGAGAGGAAGCCACGGAGTCCCCACCCCACCCCCACCCTTCCCAATGTCCAGGCAGGGTGGATTTTCCCTGGAAACAGATGTGGTTTGGGGCTGGATCCCCTACAGTGTCTTAGGGCTTTGGGAAGGGGGGGATGACAGGGGCGACTGGAAGTCGCAGGGAATGCCGGACAAGGGGCAGCAGCCCCACCCCCACCCCCAGCGAGGCAGCCATGCACAAGAAGTGTGGCTGAAGGGCACACAGGAGATCGCCTAGGATGTTTTCCCAGGTTGTGTGTGGGGGGGGGGGGTTCGTTTTCTTTCTGCTTTGCTAATGCTGCACTTTGGGGGGCTTTCCTGCGTTTTCCTATCTCAGAATTCTGGAAATTATATACAATTCTCAGTAGTGCGGGAGAGAAGAACCATCACTCCACAGCCCAGCATGGCAGGTGGGAGGAGAAGACCCCCCCAATGCACAGCCCAGGCCCCTTGCCCTGCCCAGGCCCTGCTCCCCAGCTGCTCACTTACCTTCCGTGCGACCAGGTGCTTAAGGAAGCCCCCCCCCCGTGTCCCTGACCCCCACGAGCAGCGCTCAGTCCACAGGGTGGCCGAGTCAGTGACCCAGTGGGCAGAGGCAGCTGCAGGACTTTGCTTTCCAGAGACGGGGGCAAAGGCTGGCAGCCTTGGGAGGGGAGCAGAGCAGGCACTGGCCTCTCAGTCAACAGCTGCAGCAGCAAGGGTGCCTCCCCTTGGGGGGGGGAGGGAGGGAGGGAGGCTCCGAGGCTGGGAGGGGGAGAGGCGCTAAGCACTTTGGGGGCAGCTGCATGGCCTTTGGGCAGCCGTCTCTGGAAAGAAGCCCCACAGAGCCCCAGCAGTGGCCTTCCCGGATCCTCCAGCCCCAGAGCGCTTGGGATCCCCAGAGGGGCGGGGGGGGGGCTGGCCACCTGAGCCCAGGAAGGGAACAGGACGGCTTCCTCTGCTGAGATGCAACCCACTTCCAGGTCACCTGCCTGGCCTGGTTCTTGGGGGGGGGCCTCTCGCTGGCTGTGTTCATACAACCAGGTCATGTCACGACGAGCAGGCACCTGCCCCGATAGCTGAATCTTGCACAGAAGATTTTTCTTGCAGCTTTGCACATCCTGGGAGCCCCTCCTGCATTTGTTTCCTTGATTTTTTTTCAATGAAATGGAGTCAGGTTAAATATGTTGTGTGAATGGCATTATGCCTGCCCGACTCTGTTAACATCCACCAAGGATTGCCCTTGCTCCTATGGAAGGGAAGAGGACTGGTCTTTGGCCACCTCCCCCCCACCTGTGACCCCCATGCCTGGCTGCAACCCCCTGGCTGCCTTCCCCTGATCCACGGGGGCCTCAGGCTACACATCCCACCATCCCCGGGCACACCGGAATCCCCCCACTAGCTTTGGGGTAGGGTTTCCCCTTCTGCTTCAGCTCTTCTCTTACTTTGCTAAACGCAACCCAGGGCCGGAAATGAGAACGGGAATTGGGGTGGGGGGTGTCTTTTGGTGGGTGTAGTTGCTTCCATGTTTTGCTTCTTGCTGGCAGGAAATTCTCCTGAACCATCCTTTGGCCCTCCCTCCTCCATCTTTATCTCCTGGGGTCTGTGGGTTGTTCCGATGCTCATCCCAGTCCGGCGGGGGCAACACGTGTGCACAGAGCTTCCAGACCCCCCTCCCCCTCCCCCCACCCGGGGCCAGGCCAGGGAGGACAATGCAGAAAAGGGCGGGGGGCGTGTGATGAAGCGAGAACAGCAGCTTTAATAGGCCCGGGCTCTCGTCCACAGCCGCGTTCACGAGGCTCGTCTGCTCCCTCCCAGAGTTGCCCCCGCCCCCCACCCGAACCGTCTCCTCTGCCGCGAAGGAGCTGCCGTCGTTGCGGGCCGCTCTTCGCCGGCGGAGCCGCCAGCCTGGGGCGCCGGAGAAGGCGCGCTCGGCCTGTCCCTGCGTCTCCGGGCTCGCTCTCCGGCGGAAGCTGTCCCGTCTCTGTTCGATTCCGCGCTCCCGGGAGATGCAAACCCCATTCCGGCGTCACCAACCCCCGCTCGGAAAACTCCCCGCGCCCCCGTCCCGGCCCTCGTCGCTCCAGCAGCGCCCGCCGTCCTTTCCCTCCTCGGCTCCCGCAGAACCAGGCTGCTCTAGTCGCGAAACGGGCGCCTCGCCTTCCGCAAGATCCAATCGCTTGGGCGTTGTCGGCTCGAGCCGCAGCCCGGTCCTCGTCCGGTGGATGCCAGGTGCTCCAGCCTCGCCCGAGAAGGCAGCGGGAGGCCTTCGGGCCTTTCCCGAGCAGGGCGGGACTGCTAATTGCCAGGCCAGCGCGCGACTTCCCCGGCCACGGGGCTTCCGGGGTCGGGGCGGGGGAGGGTCTTCTTCCCTTGATCGAATCTGGCGCCCTTCTGTGCGGCTCTTAGGGGACCATGCGAGCCGCGCCACCCCCGGGGCACCCCAACCCCCCGAGAAGACCCGGCCTTTGGTCGGTGGTGAGCCGCGTAAGCCCCCACCGCCTGGGATCGACGGTCCCGGAGTCAAGCGCCTTTTTGGAGACGGGAGGGCTTGCATGGGGGTCCTGCCCCTTCGGACAGCCCGGGACTTGCGGCCTGCGTGAAGAAAGTGCGGGTCCGGGTTGGCGCCTCTTCCCAGGTGCCTGGAGCTGCCCCCGACTTCCCAGTGTGGGGACCAGGCAGCGCCCGGCCTTGCTAGCCGTCCTGCTGCGAAGGCGCTCCTGGGCGTCCCTCGGCCGAAGGTGCGCAACCTGCCCCAAAGAAGCGCCGAGCGAAGGAGCGCGAGCGTCCGTCTGGGCTCAGTTGCGCGGGACAAAAGTCGGCCGGGCGCGCTAGAGCTGTGGCGCGCTGGTGGCTGCTGAGCCCGTGCCGGGGGTGGAGCGGGGGCCGGCGAGTGCTGGAGGGAGAGCCCCATGGCCGACTTAGGCTTTAGCCCGGACGGAGCGCTTCCGCCTGGAGCCGTAGAGGCCCACCGCCAGCACCATCCCCAGGAGCAAGGCGGAGGCCACCACGAGGCAGGTGACCACGACCCCCGTCTGGGTGCGAGTCAGGCCCCAAATCCCGCCTCCCCCTCGGCCCGCTTCGGGGCGCTCCTCCGGGAACTCGCGCCCGATCTCTGCGCTGCCCGGCTCGCTATCCAGCGGCGGCTGCCAGCGTCCGGGCGACAGCGTCTCCGACGTCGGCTGATGCTCCGAAGGGGCCTCCTTGCGGCTCCAGGCGGTTCCCCAGCCCTCCGGCAGTGCGGAGGTCCCGGGACGGAAGGTGGTGATCTCCGGCTCCAGCAGGGACCGGCCCAACTGCCAAGGCGGCGCGGCGCAGCGGGGGTGGCGGCTTTCTCCGCCGAGGCTGGCCCTGTTCTCCCGCAGCCAGCGCCGGAGCGACCGCAGGGCGGGGTCGCAGCGCCAGGGGTTGTCGTGCAGTTGGAGGTCGCGCAGCTCCGGGAGCCCGTCGAAGATGCCTGCGGGAAGCTCCTCCAGCGAGTTGTTCTGCAGCTGAAGGGCACGCAGGCCGGGGGTCCCCTGGAAGAGGTTCGCGGGCAAGGCGGCCAGCCGGTTGCTGTGCACGGAGAGGTTGCGCAGCGAGGTCAGGCCGCGCAAGAGCTCCCCGTCCAGCGTGGCCAGCCGGTTGGAGTGCAGGGCGAGCTCCTCGAGGCCCTCCAGACCGGCGAAGGCGGTGGGCGCCAGCGAGCCCAGACGGTTCCTGCTCAGGACCAGCACCTGCAGCGCGGTGAGGTTGGCCAGGGCGCGGCCGGGCAGTGAGGCCAGCTGGTTGTCAGCCAGCCGGAGCTCCCGCAGCTGGGGCATCGGGCCGAAGGTGCCCGGGCGCAGCTGGCGCAGGGCGTTTCCGAAGAGCGAGAGCCGCGAGAGCTCGGGCAGGCCCAACAGGAGCCCCTCGGGCAGCGCCTCCAGGAGGTTGCCGGACAGCAGCAGCTTCTGCAGCCTGCGCGGGCCGGCGAAGAGGCCGGCGGGGAGCTGGCGGAGCCGGTTCTGGTAGAGAGCGAGTTCCTGCAGCTCGCCCAGGCCGTTGAAGGCGCGCGGCGCCAGCTCGGCCAGCTGGTTCTCGTAGAGGCGCAGCACCTGCAGGCGCGCCAGCGGCGTGAAGAGGCGGGGCGGCAGGCGCACCAGCTGGTTGCGGGCCAGGTTGAGGCGGGCCAGGTTGGGCAGCTGGTCGAAGGCGCCCGGGGGCACGGCCTGCAGGCGGTTGCCGTGCAGCTGCAGCTCCTTGAGGGCGCTCAGCCCGGCGAAGTGGGCCGGCTGGATGCGGCGCAGCTGGTTCCCCGACAGCAGCAGCGCCTCCAGCCGGGCCAACGGCCGGAAGACGTCGGGCGGCAGCTCCTGCAGCCGGTTGCTGGCCAGGCTCAGGTAGCGCAGCGCCGCCAGGGGCCGGAAGGCGCGCGGACTGAGCCGCTCCAGCAGGTTCTTCTCCATCCGCAGGGCGAGCAGCTGCGAGGCGTTGCCGAAGGCCGCCGGGCCCAGAGCGGCCAGGCGCGTGTTGACCACCTGCAGGCTCATGGCGTGGCCGGGCAGCGGCGCGGGCATCTCCGTGACCTCGGCGCCCGAGCACTCCACCTGGGCCGTCCGGGAGCAGGAGCACTCGCGGGGGCAGCCGCCGCCCGCCAAGACCGACGGCAGGAAGCTCAGGAGCAGGGCGGCGCGGAGGGCCATGTTGCCTGCGGAGAAAGAGACACCGGTGTGAGGCCCGACTCTGGGGCTGCCCCGCACGGAGCGGCTGCCCTCTCCTCTCCTCTCCTCTCCCGCCCTCCTGGCAGAGCGGCAGCCTGGAGCCTTCCGGAGGGGCTCGGGCGTCTGGCGGGGGCGGCTTGGCCAGCGAACCGCGGGAATTTGAGCGAACTTGCCAAGCAGGGGCATCGCGCTTGCAAGCCCAGTTCCGGGCTGCCCCCCCCCCCGCCGGTCGGCTGCGAAATGGTAGCAAAGTGCAGGGAGAGGGTTGCCTGTGTGGTTCTGCTGCGCCCCTCCCCCCACCCTAGCTCAGTTTCCGAGCACTCTGCCTCCAGCCCCCCCCCTTGCCTGTATATCCCCCCCCTGTCTGCCCCTCACTACGGAAGACTCCGGGCTAGTCCGGCTGGCTGAGCTGGGAAAGGAGAGCGGATGTCAGGCGAGCGAGGTATGGTTGGCGAAGCCTTTTGCTACCCCTGGCTTGGGGTGGGGTGTGGAATCCATTAAGGGCAGCAACTGGACAAGATCCAGGACCCTCCTTGGTGGGCAGGAGATCTCTGTCCATCAAAGCTGAAGGGATGAAAAGTGGGGCCATCGCAGAGGAGAGCCAACCTTGGGTACGAATGGAGGACCGCCAGCAGCTCCTGCAGCGCTGATGCGCCCACCTTTTGGGCCCAGGACGGAATGGCAGAGCCGCAGGAGACGCTCCGTGGCCTGGAAGAACCACGGTCGGTGGCAGACCAGGGCCAAAGATGCTCCCGTGGGCGGCTATTGTACGAACCCAAAGTTTCTGGTTATTTGCTGACCATCAGCAGAACCAAACTGGAAAGTTCAGAGTTTGGGTTCGAGACCCACGTGCAGCATGACGGGGTGAGCTCCCGTTCTTGCCCAGTTCCAGCCCACCTCGCGTGCCAATGCGAATAAATAGGTACCACTTCTGTGGGAAGTGTGGGAAAAAGGATCTATTGTTTTTTTTTACCGAACTGTAAGAAGACATACTAGCCTGCGAAGAAATATCTTGTATTTTTTTTTAATCTCATGAGCCTAGCTGAAGCTTGAGAATTGTATCTAGGAAGGTCCCTGCTGTGCTGAAAACCCCTCCTAACCAGAATTTGCTGATAGGGTACTCTAGAGACAACCCCTAGGAACTAACAGCCATAAAATGTAATTTGTAAATAAGGGCAGGGGGCGATAGAATTAGAGTAGTGGGAGAAGTAATTAGGGGGGGCAGACATGATGTATTCACCTCAGGAGCTTCGGATAGGTTGTGAGGACAGTATTGAAGACAACGTGGGAGGTAAATTCATAATGGCAATGGGGAATAGAGAGAGAGAAAAGTGACGATTTAGGGTGTGTCCACTGGGCCTGCGGAACACCCTCTTTGCAAAGGAGCACAAATAAATTACCATTATTTTCTCTGGGAAGTTTTGGTTGCTGATCGTTTATTTCAACTAGACAACGAATCCCACAGGAAGGTAACGGTGCTCCGCGCGCCTCGGCATGTAATCCTGCTGGGAATGTCTTCCGAGACAACGCTGGCTCCCTCGGCCAAGACACGGAGATGAGCAGCGCCCCCTAGAGTCAGATACGCCTGCCCAGGGGAAACCTTCATCTTCCCAGGACCCAGCCGAATAGGGGCTGTTCGAAAGTCAGACCGCCTGATTTGCAGCCAGCATAAAGAGGAGGGGGCAGCAAAGGCTTTAGAGGCCGGATTCAAGATTCAGACGGAATCAGACAAGCTGGAACCACAGCAGAAATCAGTAAGAGGATTTTAGCAAAGACCCCTGTGAAGCCCTAGAGACTATGCTGGGGAAAAAGCCATGTGTCTGGGGGGGGGGGAAAGGGGGCATATTTGGCAACAGAGAAGAGAGGCTGGATGGGCATCCATCAGGGACGTCATAGAAAAATACAAAAAAAGATGTTGAGACTTTGGAAAGAGTGCAAAGAAGAGTGACTAAGATGATTAAAGGCCTGGAGACTAAAACATATGAAGGATGGTTGCAGGAATTGGGTATGGCCAGTCTGGAGAAAAGAAGGACTAGGGGGACATGATAGCAGTCTTCCAGTATTTGAGGGGCTGCCCCAAAGAAGAGGCAGTCAAGCTATTCTCCAAAGCACCAGAGGGCAGGACAAGAAACAACGGATGGAAACTGATCAAAGAGAGAAACAACCTGGAATTAAGGAGAAAGTTCCTAACTGAGGACAATTAACCAGTGGAACAGCTTGCCACCAGAAGTTGTAGGTGCTTCATCACTGGAGGTTTTTAAGAAAAGTCTGAACAGCTGTCTATGTGAAATGGGATGGGGTCTCCTGCTTGAGCAGGGGGTTGGACCAGATCTAGACCAGCCCTGCTGAAGGGAGGGGCTCCTGAGCTTTGGGCAAAGGAGGGGGGGCTTTTCTCTCTGGGAGACGGTCAATCTCTGCGGCCCCCTTAAGTCACTCCAGGCTGCTTGGCCGAAACGTCTCGGACAGCAGCTGTCCTCGCCCTGCGTTGCGCGGGTCTGGCGGGAGAACCGCGATGGAGGGCCCGCTGCGGGACTCTGGCCGGTGCTGCCGAGAGTCGCCAGCTGCCTCGTCCCGGAGCGCAGAACAGGGGAGGGGGCGACGGAGACAGAAGACCACCGCTCAGAGGTCTTTCCCTCGCCGGGGGCCGCGCCCTCCTTCCCCGCCCGCCAACAGTCGCCTCCGCCTGGAAACTCTGAGCGAGGCCCTTGTGGCCACCATAATTACACCCCATCAGGCCGAGCTTGGACTAGCCTCTAGACCGGGGAGGGGGGCAAGCGGACGGGGGAGGCATCGGAGCAGCCCCCCCCCCGCACACACACATACCGCCGCCGCCAGCGGGAGCGCATTCGCCACCGGTGAGTCATGGGAACTGCTGAGCGCAGAGCCAGCCCGCAAGAGCAGCAGAGCCCCCGGGGCGGCGTGTGGTGCAGACGCTCGGCTCGCGATGTCCGGTCGGCCCGGCAGGGAGGGAGAGGCCGGTCACCCCGCCTGGACCCGCCCAGCCGCTCCGTCGCGTTCGCCCGCGACGCTCCAGGGTCGCTGCCCTTTGGCTTTATCAGGTTCCTGAATTCGCTCGCTCTCCGGGTACGCAAACATCTTGAGCGCGAATCGATCCAAACTTTCACACAGCAGACCCCTAATCCGAGTGAAGAGTCACCAAGGTTGCCGTTGTGCGAATCCCAGTTGCGAAGTCTGTATGTGAATCAGGGAGAGTGTTGTGCGAACACAGCCAGCGCGTGTCTCTAAACATGCAGAGTCCTTTCCCTGAGCCGAGCGTTGGACCCCAATCAACCCCGCAAGCCCACCTCCCGCTCTGTGCGTGCGTGCGTGCGTTTGTGTGTGTGCGTGCGTGTGTGTGCGTGCGTGCGTGCGGAATCGAGTGGCGGAGAGAAGCTTCCCCATCTGGGAACTGCTCCCTGGGAAGCGGAGGTCGGCCGAGGGGCGGGAGGCGCTCAGCTCCCCGGGGCGCCGAGGCCGCTGGCGGCTGTTTGTGCTCTCGGTCAGGGCATCCCCGCACGCCCCTCCTCTCCCGGAGAGCTCCGAGGGAGGGGCGTTTCCAGCCGCCCACCCACCCGCCCGCGGCAGCGCTCTCGAGAGCATCCCTCTGGGAGGGATCCCGCGCTGCCCCTCCCGCCCCGCGGGCTCCGGACGTGCGCGCATCCTCCAAGGCAGAACTTTGCCTGCGGCGGCAGCTGGACCAAATCAGCCCCCCGCCGGCTCCCAGAGGAAGGAATCTGGCCACGCCGCAGCCTCGCCCCGGCCATATGGAAGCAGTTCGCGGCGCGGGACGAGCTCGTCTCCGGCGCAGCGCCTGCGCGGCATCCACGCCCCCCCCCCGCACTTCAAAAGCGCTTCGGAAGGGCGTCGCGCCGAGGAGTGCTTGGGGGGGGGTCTCGTTTACAGAAGGAATTTAGCATCTCCCTCTCTCCCTCCCACGCCCACTCCCCAACTCGGGGCGGGGGAGGGGCTCCGATCACTTTTGTTCTCTTTGTTTGAGCCGCTTTCTCCGTTTGGCGTCTGGCTTGCAGCCTCACGGTTCGGCTCCCCGCGAGCGGCGAAGGGAAGGGAAAGGAAAGGCGAAAGGAAGAACCCCCCACGTCCCGTCCCGTCCCGTCCCGCCGCCAGCCCTGGGAAGAGGCCGCCTTCGCTGCAGAGGCACCGGGAGGCACTTACCGAGGAAAGGCGGCGGCGCCGTGCCGAGGGCTGCCGCGCTATGGCTCCGCTGCCACCCTCCGCCTTCCTCCGCCCTGTATTTAAAGCACCAGCGAGGCGAAGCGTCACAGGTTGCTGCAACCGAGCAAGGAGCGGGAGGAGCGGGGAAAGAGACCCGCCCGAGAGCCAGCCTCCCTCCCTCCCTCCCTCCCTCCTCCTGAGGTCTCTTAAAGTGCTGACCTGGGACTTGGATTCACGCGACCGGCAGTAAGGAAGGAAGGGAAGCTGCAGCGATGACTCACACTGTGCACCAGGGTCGGAGGGAATGTAGGCAGCCCAGGTGGGGAGAGTCTGCCTGCCTGCCAACTTAGTTCCTCCTAAAGTAATAGGGCTCCTTAGAGATCATCTAGTCTGATGCTCTGCTTTCTGGCCTCAGGTGAAGATGTCAACCTTTCACGCAGCTGCAGCTGCTTCTCTTCCCCTGGCTGCAGCTCCAGCAGTGGAGATTATTCTCCTGGCCCTCCTCCCTTGCAGTTTTAACCCTTTGGGCCTTTCCAGCATTCACACGAGAGGACAAGGAAGCTGGGAGCAACAGGCATCACCCGGACAATGAAACGACCAATTTTCTGGGTTTGCATCCTGCAGTGGCTGAGCCAGAGGGCTTGGTTCACACATGCTGTTATCCAGAGTTAATACTAACCAAGCATAGCATTATAGAAAGGCAATACAGGAATGTAGGATAGACAACATCACCACCAGATGGATTTGTAACTGGCTGACAAACCGTATGCAACGAGTCATTCTTAATAGTACTACATGTACATGGAGGGAAGTAAGCATTGGGGTGCCACAGTGTCCGGTCTTGGGCCCAGTGCTCTTCAATATCTTCATCAATGACTTATTGTAGGTGAGGGAACAGAAGGGGAACTCATCCAATTTGCAGATGATACTAAGGAATAGCCAACACCCCAGAAGACAAGCTCAGGATCCAAAAAGATCTTGACAGACTTGAACAATGGCCCCTGTCCAACAACATGAAATTGAATGTGGTGAAAAGCAAGGTTTTTAACTAGACAAGAAAAACCAAGGGTATGTACGAGTACAGATTAGGCAAAACCTGGTTCAAAAACAGCAACTGTGAGAGGGACCTTGGAGTCCTAGCGGATAATCACTTGACCATGAGCCAGCCATGTGCAGCAGCAGCCAAAAAAGCTAATACAATCCTTGGTTGCATAAACAGAGGTATAGAGCCAAAATCACATGAAGTATTAGTACTGCTTCATAAACCCTTAGTAAGGCCTGTTTGTGGACCCTTTGCAAGTGAGGATCCTGCTGAATCCCTGGGGGAGCTGCATCCTGTGGGAACGCGACTTCCTTTGGAGCGTTCTGGATCTCCCATCGGCGCACCCTTTTCCTGGGGGCTCTGTTGAGTGGCCTGCCAGAGCCCTTCCCTAAGAAAGCCATTTCCCTTCTGCCCACCTTGTCCACCCTTGGCCCCCTCCCCCTCCCGGAGAGTTTTCCTGGAATCCATGCTCTGGTTCCACCTGGCTGAAGGCCCAGCTGGCCCCCTCTGTCCGGGTGCTCTGCTCTGCAGATAGTCCCCCCCAGGAAGAGGAGGGGCGCCTCCAGACACCCCAGTGTGGAAGTGTCCCCCAAACAGAGCTTCTCTCTGCCCCATGGAAGGGAGCATCCCTTGGGATGCCCCAGGCATGCTGGAGCCAGCTGGGGCGAGGGTGGGGACGGCTAGTCCTGTAGGGGGGGAGAGCGGCCCTTGAAAGGGGAGCCCGCAAAGAGGCAGCAGGAGGAGACGTCTTCATGGACGCCATCGGGCCCTGCCCGGCTTCTCCGGCCGCCTTCCAGAGGAGAGGTTGCAGACTGCTTGCAGCGTCAGCGTTTCCTCGGAGGCTCCTCCAGGCCTCCGAAAATGAGTCCACAGGCAGCTTCCTGACCAAACTCCTGGGATCAGCAGTTCCCGTGTCAGAGCCTGCAGTGGGGGAGTCGGGGGAGGCTAACAGTGTCCCAGGACTTGCTCAAAATCTGGCAGCCACCGACGGTTCCTGGTAACGGCTTCCCAGCCCGATTCGTCACTTGCAGCCAATAGCGCTCAAAGGGGCCTGCGGTCATCGGGCCCGTCTTCAGCCAAATCCACACGCAGCCAGTCAAAATCAACACCATAAAACCAGAGATGAAAGCGGCATTAACTTGACACAGAGCGAACAGCAACAACAGGATGTCCCAAAGAGTCCAAAATTCCTTTAGATGAGAACAAAGCAACAGGAAGATGCGGAGGATTAAAAAGTCTGAGACAAGAGAAGGGATCTTGTGTGACTCCCAGGCGTGGCAGAGTCCCCCAACTGCTCCTCTTTGGGACGGTTTTCTGGGGGGACCAAAGGCAAAAGAGCCCCTCCCCCTTCCACGGGCACAGCCCCCAAAGGGCATTTTGGACGCAGTCTAGAAGCAGCCTTTTCCCGGTTTCCATAAATTGGCCAGACCAGCTGGGCCGGCGCGACGGCTCCCCAGCAAAACCAAGCATGTTATCTGGAGGCTGTGCTGGGCAGCTGGTTGATCTGCGTCTGGCGGTGCCAGCCTGGCCGGTGCCCGATGCCCCCAGTCCGGAGCTGGAGCCAGGTTTTCAGCAGCCTCCCCACGGGCAGGGCCAGCAGCAGGAGCCAGACGGGGCCACTGAGGTGGGCTCTGTCCCCTGCCCCCCGTTTCATGTAGGCACGCGGGGAGAGGGCTGCCCTGTGGATGAGGAGGAACCCTCTGCCTCTCGTCTGGAAAGTGTTGAGGGCTGGGTCTTCTGCCACACCGCGCGCACACACACACACACACACACACACACACTGCCTGATCTCCCTGAGGAGCCCCCAAGGGGTCTCTAGCACATTCATCTCTCTCAAGTGGCAAAGGGGACCTTCCTGCCAGGGGAGAAGAACAGGAGCAGCTGCCCACGCCTTTGGGGGTCCTGCAGGCTCCCCCTGGCTGGGACAGATGCTGCTCGGCACCCTCCCCCCCCCTCGGCGGGAGAAGCAGCATCCTGAGCCATGTGTTCCCTGGCAGGGAAACTGCTGCGGTTGGGCCGCTGCTGTTCGGTCCTCCTCCACTGGCTTCCTCCCCGCTGCTGCTGCTGCTGCTGCTGCTATTGTGGCCTGGAGCATCTCCCTCCTCCCCCTTCCTGCCCCTCAGCTAGCCCCCACAGGGAGCCCTTCCAGGCAGGGATCCTTCTGGAAGCTCCACGTCACCACTTCCTCCAATTTCCAGGCCCCTGTCCACATCACCCTGTCCAGCGCCCGTCCACATCACCAAGCTGGACTCCTCTTCAAACCAAACCGGCTGCAGAAGGGCTCTCGGGACTTGGCACGGGCTGGGGCGGGAGGCTGGTTTTTGCCTCTGGCTCGGCTACCCTTTCTGCTGTTGCCCGCTGGGGGCAGCAGGAAAGGGGGCAGCAGGGAGGGTCTCTATTGGACTCTGCCAGAGCTGCTCTAGGCCGGTTAGACCCCCTCACCTCACCCCACTGGGCATCTCCGAGTGGAAATGAACACAGCCGTGCATGCACAGCCTCCCCAAAATAGTAACCTCAGAAATTGGAGACAGGAAATAAGGAAATCACACTGAGGCCCCAGCCAGACAGCAGCCGTATTAAACAGACTCCACCCCAAACATCCGAGTCCTGCCATCCAGCTACAGACTTGTAATTCTTCCTCTTTCCTGTTAAATATAACTCTGAAGCCTATCCTAGTATATAACTTTATATAACATGTATAATTATATAATCTTCTATAACTTTGAATTCCCATCCATTCTCCTTGTTGCCTCATATAATCTGTCCAATATTTGCTGCAGATTATCTGACTTCTCAGCCAAATGGAAAGATCTGCATACGAATGTACATTCACTTACCAACCAATATCCCAATCAATCAATCAATCAATCAATCAGAATAGAGCTGGAAGGGACCTTGGAGATCTTCTAGTCTAAACCCCTGCTCAAGCAGGAGACCCTATTCCGGATGAATGGCTGTCCAGTCTCTTCTTAAAAGCCTTGAGTGATGAAGCCCCCACAACTTCTGGAGGCAACTTCCGTTCCACTGGTTGATTGTCCTCACTGTTAGGAAGTTTTTTCTTAATTCCAGGTTGCTTCTCTCCTTGATGAGTTTTCATCCGTTGTTTCTTGTCTTGCCTTCTGGTGCTTGTTGATCCCCTCTTCTTTATGGCAGCCCCTCAAATACTGAAAGATTGCTATCATCTCACCCTAGTTCTTCTTTTCTCTAGACTGGCCATACCCAATTCCTGCAACCCAACCGTTCGTCATATGTTTTTATCTCCAGGCCCTTAATCATCTTACCGGTAGTTACTCTTCTTTGCACTTTTTCCAACTCTCAGTGGTGACCAAAACTGAATGCAGTATTCCAGGGATGGTCTTACTAAGGATTTATAAAGTGGTACTAATACTTCATGTGATTTTGATTCTATGCCTCTGTTTATACGACCAAGAATTGCATTAGCTTTTTATGGTTGCTGCTGTACAGGGCTGGCTCATTTTTAAGTGATTGTCCACTAGGACTTCAAGGTCCCTCTCACAGTTACTGTTTTTTGAGCCAGGTTTTGCCTAATCTGCACTCGTATCTTTGGTTTTTCCTGCCTAGGTGTAAAACCTTGCTTTTCTGCACATTAAATTTCATGTTGTTGGATATGGCCCATTGTTCAAGTCTGTCAAGATCTTTTTGGATGCTGAGCTTGTCTTCTGGGGTGTTGGCTATTCCTGCCAGCTTAGTGTCATCTGCAAATTTGATGAGTTCCCCTTCTGTTCCCTCATCTAAGTCATTAATGAAGTTATTGAAGAGTCCTGGGCCTAAGATGAAATCTTGTGGTACCCCTCTGCTTACTTCCCTCCATGTAGACGTACTTACTCATTGAGTACAGTTTGTCAACCAGTTACTAATCCATCTGTTGGTGATGCTGTCTATCCCATATTTTTGTAATTTACCAAAAAGTAGGTTGTGGTGTACTTTGTCGAATGCCTTGCTGAAGTCTAAATATACTATGTCCACAGCATTGCGCTGGTCTATTAATTTAGTTACTTGGTCAAAGAATGAAATAAGATTGGTTTGGCATGATCTATTTTTAACAAACCTGTGCTGGCTGCTAGTTATAACTTTATTTCTAGATGTTCACAGATCTGTTTTTTAGATTATTTTTTCCAGTATCTCCCCAGGTATTTACGTTAGACTGATTGGTCTGTAGTTTCCTGGGTGTTTTTTTCCCCTTTTTTGCAGATGGGAACCACATCAGCCCTTTTCCAATCCTCTGGTATTTCCCCGGTGCTCCAGGATTTTTGAAAGATGTGGCGCAATGGTTCTGAGATCTGCCAGCTCCTTCAAAACTCTGGGATCTAATCCGTCGGGTCGCGGTACTTATATTCGTCAAGGTCGGATAGGTGTTTTTTAAAATTATCTTTGACTTTTGTTGCAAGCCTTAGTTCATTCTGAGCCTTTACTTTCCTGACTTCATCTTTGCATGTTCTGGCTGTCTGCTGATATACTTACTGCCTTAGGTATGTGTCCTCCTTTCCACTTTTTGTACTTGTCCTTTTTGTCTTTCAGTTTATCAGAGAGATCTTTGTGCAACCATGCTGGTTTCTTCTTAGATTTCTTGTTTTTTTCTTTTTCAGTGGTATTGTGCTGGACTGAGCTTTTGTGATCATATTTTTCAGTGTTTCCCACGCTTCTTGAGTTGTTTTCCTCTTTAGGATTTTTATCTATGGAATTTTTCTTAGGCTCTTTGTTTGTTAAAATCAGCTCTTTTGAAGTTTAAGACACTGGTTGGATTATATTCTATTGCTTGTGTTTGCATTATATTGAATTCCAGTATGTTGTGGTCACTCTTGCCCAAAGCTCCGGCAACTTCAACTCCCTCTATCACTTCTTCTCTACTAGTAAGAATTGGATCCAGTATAGCTTTTCCTCTAGTTCCCTCCTCTACGAGTTTCCTTACAACTTTTTAAATGACAGTCCAGATTTGGCTGGATCCTGCACAGTTAGACTAGTCTAATTCTCCCAGTCCTTTATCCTATAAATCATGTTTTTGGACTGAATGCATTTCCCCCCCCCTCCTTTCTGTCTGTGAGTGTGAGAGAGAGAGAGCGTGAGAGAGAGTGTGTAGCCTATGGGAAGTTGCCAGAGCAGGAACAGCCCTCCAGATGAGGGAACAGAGCCTGACAGTTTGGCTCAGCTCATTGATGCCTATAGAGTGGGGGGACAATTGCAGTTGACCAGATGCTGGGCAACCCCTTGTGGGGGGGCAAGGGGCTGGGGGAGGATACTGAAACTGACAAGTTCAGCAAAACTGGCTGGCTAACAACAAATGTTTCTTCAGCCTTTTTGACTTTGAGAAAACATAGGGCTCAAGGATAAATTTCAGAACAGAACAGAGCTGAAAGGGACCTTGGAGGTCTTCCAGTCCAATCCCCAGCACGAGCAGGAGACTCTATATCATGTTGTCCAATTTCTTCTTAAAAACCTCCAGCAATGGAGCGCCCATAACTTCCGGTGGCAAGCTGTTCCACTGGTTAATTGTCCTCGCTGTCAGGAAGCTTCTCCTTAGTTCCAGGTTGCTTCTCTCCTTGGTTAGTTTCCATCCTTTGCTTCTTGTCCTGCTTTCAGGCGCTTTGGAGAACAGGTCGCCCTCTTCCTCTGCTCCTCTCCTCCAATCTTGGAAGAAGGCTACCATGTCACCCCTAGTCCTATGCCCAATTCCTGCAAGCTTTCTTCGTATGTTTTAGCCTCCAGCCCCCTGATCATCTTTGTTGCTCTTCTCCCCATTCTTTCTAGAGACTCAACAACGTTTTTATAATATGGTGACCAAAACTGGATGCAGTATTCCAAGTTTGCCCTTTCCAAATGCTACTACTTCATGTTAGCTTCACTTCACTGTTAAGCCAGATGAAGCCTGGAGCGCCAGAAGACGCGACCAGGTGATGGTTGTCTGTTACAAGGGAGGAAGCGAAGGGCCCTTTGGGGGCTGGAAGAGAAGAGCTCGGTTGGTGCTGGCGTTTGGGGGGGGTTGGGGGGGCAGCAAGACCCTCCCTGTCCCAAACACCCCGCGGGTCCCACATGCCCAAATAGTCGGTCCTCCCTCCAAGGAAACGGGGCGGCGGGGGGGGGGCAAAGCCCCGCGAGTTTCCTCCTGCTGGAAAGGGGACGGGGGGGGGGAGAGGACGGTCGGGAAGGGAGAAAGGCCGCTTTGCTCCTCCGCAGGAAGCGAGGCTTTGGGCCCAGGGCTGCTTGTTGCGCCCGAGAGCGTCGCCCATCCCAGCCCTGCTTTTGCCCTGCTGGCCAGGTGGGGGTCGCGGAGAGGCGGAAATGGAGGGAGCGGCCCGGAGGGAAGCGATGCGCGTCGGAGCGTCGCGCAAAGCAGCGCGGAAAGCCTCCCGGGGCACCCCTGGCAGGCGGAGGGGCTTCCCGAAGCGTCTGGGCGAGGAAGGCGCCTGACCCGCCTCCTATTTTCCTGCGTAACAACAACCCTGTGAGGTGGGTTGGGCTGAGCGCCAGTGATCCAGCTGGCTTTCATGCCTAAGGCGGGACCTTTCTAAAATCCCCTCCCCGCCACCCAGCCCGAGGCCCCCTTTAGCCCCGGCGGCCTCGGCTCTTCCAGCCAAGTAGGTTCGGGAAGATCCGTCTGAGTCACAACTGGGTCACGTCGGATTTTGCCCCAAACAATTGGGCGACTGTGAATAAACCCGGATGCCTGATCCGCAGGAAACGTTGCCCTTCCTGCGTGGGGGAATCTGCCACAAGAGCCGCCACCCTCGACAGACCGGGCGAGGTGGGCCTCCCTCGGCTTCCCTGCTGAGGCTTCAGCGCGGCCGGCCTCCTTCCCTCGCGGCCACGCGGCCCCTGCCTGATTCCCGTGGGGCCCGTGTGGCGGGCGGCCCTGGGCCTCCTCCCTCTGGCCGGAGCGGGAGGGGGCACCGCAGTCCAGGCGAGCGGGCCTTCACGGCCGGGCGCTCTTGGCCGCAGTGCCGCGGGACAGCCGGAGTCCTGACTTTAGCCGGCACCTCCGGCGGGCCTCTCTCCGAAAGGGCCGGATCCGGGACCGCCGGCGCCTCCTCTGCACGGGCAGCCCCGAAGCTCCCCCACCCCAGGCGACTGCTTGTCAGAGCCTGGCAGGCTCCCCTCCCGCCCGGCTTCTGCCCCCCCTCCCCCCCTTGCCCAGCCCCATGGTGTGTGTGGTCCTTGCAAGGTGCCAGCTGCCGGGCGCATGGAAGCCTTCCCCCAGTCGGGTCCGGCCTGCCCCGTCCGAGCGAGGGAGGCGCGGGCTGACCTCCGTTCAAGGAGCGGAGGGCGCCTTCAGGCCAACTTTGGCCTTTACTGCGATTTATTTCCATGGCCTCGAAATGAGCTCCCAGGAGGGCGCCTGGGAATGTGGGTGAAGGTTCCCCAGGGCAGCCGACGGCACCCCCACCTGCCCCACTTCGGAGGCGCCTCCACCGTGGGCCTCTGCCTCCGCAGTGGGGAGGGGGGGCAGGGCAGAGCCTCGGGCGTGGAAGCCCCTCCCTCCCACTCAAGGCTGGATCTTTTGCGTCTCCTCCTCGCCTGGCTGAATGTTCCACCTGCGAGGCGAGTGACCCCACGCGTCACGGCTCACGGGGGAGGCCCTTTGTGTCGCGATGCTGTCCCCTTCCAGCTGCTGTCTGTTGCTTTTCAGGGCGGGGGGGGGAGGGGGGAGGCTCTCGCCGGACCTGGGCGGGACGCCCTCCTGGCCCAGCCAGCCAAGAGGCGGCCAGCGAGGGGGGAACGAACGCGGTGGTCAGACAGGGGCAGCCCAGGAACGTGGGAAGGGCAGGCGCATCGGATTTTACAAGGCTGTTTACTACAATTACATAAAATGTCTTTATTACAACTGGGTACCATTATAAAAAACAGCAAAATAATTTTTTGTGGGAAGCCACTTGTTAAATAAAAGTATTTTTCAAACATTTTAAGATGACGGGGTCTTGCCAATCGCGACCTGAGGTGCTGGTGGCAGAGAATATACATAATTTATCCAAATGTTTGCCTATTTATACAAACTGTTTTTTTTTAAACTGGACATTTCTATGCCCTAAAATGATCACATCTGAACCTTTAAATCAACTTTTCCATCATATATACAAACATTTGATTTTAGAATTTAATCGTTGCAAGCTAAAAACACGAAGCCCTTTTAAGTCTGTGACGATCAAGGAAAGCTTTTGAGGATAAGATCATTTGCAGCATTAAGAATTATTCTTCACCTCGTAACTACTGATATGCAGCCATAATATACTACAGTAGATAAAATCACCCAGAGGAGGAGAATCGTTTCCCCGCTGGAAAAATAAATAAAAACGAAGAAGTGTGCAAGTTCATAAAACTGCCAATTGAGGGAATGGGTGGTCCTTACCCATCTGAGGCGGCCGTCTTTCCAGCAGAACACGAAAGGACCCCAATATTGCAGAGGATTCCTGCCCCCTCCCCATTCACTCTGTCTGGAGTCGGGGGGGGAGCTGCCCCGTGGGTGGGTTGCCCCGAGAAGCACTGGGGGGGGGGCACAGGCAACCTCCAGGGAAGGGGAGGGTCTGCCCACGTGTGCAGGGCGGAGGGATGCCTGTGTGCCATGAAACCCAGCAGTCCCATAATTAGTTATTTGGGAAGAAATAAAAGCATTAATAAAAAAATAACCCTGAGGGATGGAGGTGAGTGTGTGTGTGTGTATATATTATTTTAAAATCTGGATACTTTAAAAAGTATAATTTAAGAGTTTCTCTTTTCTTGAGCAAGCAAATCCTTTAGAGATATGCATAAATAATAAAATAATATTTAATTGGCCATATATACAATCCTAACTTACAGCTTTAGGGGTAAGTCTGCCTCAAATAATTTACGAACCACTCTGAATCCAAGGGATCTTTGTTCACCTGAATTCACAAGAAAGTATAAGAAAATAATTATTTAAAAACACCAACTTCGGAATTTTAAATGTCATTGGAACCGACTGAAGATGCATCACATCCCTTCCAGAGGGGAGACCAGCTTTCTTTGAGGGGTCCCCACGGCTGCTCCCCAAAGGGCAGGTTCAACACAATATTGCTTTTAGCCCGACGACCCTGTGCAAACGCTGTGCAGCCCATCTCAACGAGTCCCCCAAAGTCTGCTGACCAGCCCCCTTTTCTTTACCTGGCCGGGGGGACGGGGAAGAGCTGGAAGGCGCAGCGGCCGCTTTTCAAAACCCCGAGGAGGGTGTGTCCCCCCCCCCCCGGTCCTCCGACAGCCGCCGCTTCCCAGCAGCGAGAGGCGCTCGCAAGCCACACTTCCAGGGTCAAAGGAAGGACGCGCAGCCCCACAGATTCTTCCGCTACGACCACCACCAACCACCGAAGTAAAATACTTGTGAATTTCAAATGCAGATGGGAAAAACGCCCTTCCCAGGCGGCAGGGGTGTGAAGGCCTGACCGCAGCCGGTTTCTCCAGCAGCTTTTCCTGGTTGTTGCAGCCGTCCAACTCGTAGCACCACGCTGGAGCAGCTGCGATCTTGGCACAGCCACCGTCTCAAACGTTTGCAGCGCAGATGGGAGAGCGGCTTCACAGCCGAGCGGGCGGCAGAGGGGCCACGTTTCGCACAGCCCCATGCTCGGGCCTCGGGGTAAAAAGTTCCTGCCCAGCTGAGATTGCCGCCCCTTCTGTCCACCTGCTCAGGCCTTCCCCTCTCTCTTCTGGGGCGCCTGGCCATGCTCCAAGCGATGCTGTCCCAGCGGAAGGCTTCACCTCCACCCACGGAGCCACGGCTGCTCTGAGCCGGGATTCTGCCGAGCGCTCCCACCGGTTAAGGCAGCCCTGCTCCGGCCGGCAAGGGACTCCCGGAGGGGGGCTGGGGGGGAGCCCAGAGCGGTTCCAGGGGGCAGAAGGCCGCCTGCCTGCGCCTGCATAGAGCTCTTGCGGAAGGAAGACGAGGGTGGGAAGCCGCCAGCCCCTCCTGCTTCCTGGCACCGGCCCCTGGGCTTTCCAAGCGCCTTGAGGTCCAGATAGGGGAGGGGGCTGCACGTGGTGAGACATTCGGGGGTCAGGAGGGAGGGAGGTGCACTGGCTGGCAACTAGCAGCCTGAAAACCCCCAAACAGCTCCAGCCCCTTTCCTGGAGGCCAGGGCGAGCGGCAGAGAGAGCCCCATGTAGCCAGGCAGGGAGGGGCAGATCTAGCCCTCCCAGGATCGGGGGGAGGACAGAGGGAGCGATCCTCCCCTCCCCTGGAGACCAGCCAGAGAGTCCCCCATGTTTCCGAAGGGGCCGAGTGCCGGTTTCCGTGCATAGTTTCAGAGGGAGAAGCACTTCTG
Organism: Azemiops feae; assembly: GCA_023970755.1. Lineage (NCBI taxonomy): Eukaryota > Metazoa > Chordata > Lepidosauria > Squamata > Viperidae > Azemiops > Azemiops feae. The sequence continues at coordinate 63,384 of JALGBA010003918.1, read as the reverse complement.
CCCGTTGGCCAAGGCAGGCGGTCCTTTGCGGGAGGCCGAGAGCAGCCGGGAGCCCCGTCCCAGGCAGGCCTGGAGAGGAAAATGTCCTGCCAGGTGCTCAGCCCAAGCGGCTGGGGGGGAGGGAAGACGGGCACGGGCAGGGAGGGAGGGAGGGGAGCCCGGCCAGCCGTCCATCCGGTCCGAAGCAGAGAGGCCAGGCCGTGGGCAGCCCCGGCTTGCGCCAGGGGGGGCCTCTGCTACGTCACGGTGACCACTTGGCAGGAGCCATTTCGGCAGGAGGGGCCGGGGGCCTCGGTGGTGGTGCGGCCCTTGGGCGGCCACTCCGGGTCCACCAGCAGCTCCTGGGCCAGGTGCATGTAGCGGGCCTTGGGCGGCCTCTTCTTCAGGCCCAGCAGCCCCTGCAGGGCGCATCCACAGCAGCGGTCCAGCCCCTCCTGGAACGAGAGAGAGGGTGGGTGGCTGGGCGGCCCCCGGGCCTGACCTCTGGCCCCTCCCACAAGGCGCCCAGGGGAGGCTTCCCAATGCCCGAAACGTCGGGTCTGCCCCTCCTAAGCCCCCACCCCCACCCCTTCCCCAGGGTGCCCTAATTCAGCTGCAGACCAAGGGAGCCCCCTCCCCTGCCTACACAGGGGCCAAGGGGGGGGGGTGCTGTCGCGAAGCCTAAGTGCCGGTCCTCTAAGCTGGAGACCCAGAGCCCACCCAACCCCGCCCACTGCCCACGTTCTCTATCCCCCCCCCGGAGCTTCTGGGTGGGGAGGTGGGGGTCTGCAGCGAAGGCAAGACCCTGCTGCCCTGCCCTCCCCGCCCCGACCACCTGCTCTCCGCCAAGCGCCCCACAGGCGAGCCCCAGCTCCTCTCCACCGGCAGCCGAGCCCCCCGCCCCCACCAACCGCCTTCGAAGGGGAGCCGCTGCATGCTTGATGAGGGGGAAACATGCACAGTTCCAACCTGAGACGGGTGGGAGGAGGAGGAGGAGGAGGAGGAGGAGGAGTAAGAGGAAGCTAGGCGGTCCTCCCCTGGCTTGTCTCGGCTGAAGAGGACCTTCCAAAGGATCATGTCAAGGAGAAAGTTCTGTGGTTTGATCCAAGAAGCGGGGAGAATCGAGAAGGCACAATCAGGAGGGCCCCAGAGCCGGGGCGAAGTCGGGGCGATTAAGTCAGTTCAGAGGAGGACAGCTGGGGAGGGGCCTCCCGGGAGGAGGAGGAGGAGGGGAGGGGGCTGGCAGACAGGCGCATGCAGAGGGCAACCGTTCCTGCCCGGCACACCCGGTGCCTGGATTGGGGGTCCCTTCCTCCAACGCCAGGGGGGTCTTGGGAGCACCTGAGCTCAACTACCGGTTAGCCTCAACTACCGCAAGGCCCGAAGAAGCTCGCCCGTTTACGAGAGAGGAGAGAACCCCATCCCCTTTCGGAGGGTCTGGCAGGTCTTCCCGCGACTCGGGCGCTGCCCGCTTGGCCCCCACCTCAAAGCCCAGAAGGCACCTTCTGTGGCCGGCAGAAAGAGCGGCTCCCCACGGCTCACCTCCACCAGCATGGACACCACGGCGTTGGCGATGACGATGACGAGAACAGTGACCCGCCACGCGTAAGGCACGCAGACCAGCTGTGGAGCAACAACACACTCAGGTGATGGGGGGAGGGGCTGGGTGGAAGCCCCTCCTCCTGGAGCCCCCAGGGGCCACCCTGGGACCGGGGAGAAGCTCATCTGGGGGTCTCCACCGGCCTTGGGGGTCCCCAACCAGCCCTCCTTGCCTGGCCTCTCCCCCAGACGGGTGCCAGCCCTAAAGCCCGAGTGGCCACTGCTGCAGGCCCACCCCAAGGAGGCTGGGCGGAAGGAAGGGCTCAGCTGCTGGGGAGGGGGCTGATGCTGTGGCCCAGACCCCCCTCCTACCTCCAAGAAGGATTCAATGGCTGCCACCGGGTGCAGCAGGATGGTCAGAGCGAAGGCGTAAAGGGCGACCACGGAGACCACGAACAGATCTGGGGAGGCAAGAGGGGTCAGCTGCCTCCACTGCACCCCCCCAGCAGAGAGAAAACTGCTCCGGGGACCCCTGCCTGCCCCCCCCAGGGCCGGACTTGGTGCCTTTTGGATGCCAGCGCTTCTCTCTGGCGTGACCCCCAAGACCTCCCCCCCATCAGTCTTTGCTCAGCTCTGTGTGTGTGTGCGTGTGTGAGCCTTTGCAAGGCTTCCGGCCTCCCCCCCCCCCCCGCTGGGCCACGTACAGTTCCTGTAGCAAGGCTGGCGGAAGGGCCGGCCCTTGGAGAAGACCACGGCCACGATGAGGTACTGGAAGCAGGAGACGAAGAAGAGGGTGGTGTTCTCGTAGTTCCGGATGTTGTGCTCGTCGTGATGGGAGACGTTGGCCGGCTGGGAACCGCTGGCCGCGGCTGAGAGGTTGCAGGCGCTGGAAGGCAAGCGGGAGGGAGGACTGGACATGCAGGAGAGGCCGGGCTCTGCCACCGGCTTCTTCCTCTGCGGGCATCCGGCTCAGCCGGGCCCCTGACGGCAGGGACTCTGGGCTCACCAGCCACTCCGGCCTGAACAAGCCTTTGGGAAAAACTAAAATGCCACACACACACACACACACACACACACACAAGCCCCCTTGCTGGGCTTTCTGCAGGCAAACCAGGGAAGCATCGTCTTCATTTTGGGGGGGGAAACAGACCCAACCCTCCCCCCTCTCCCGCCAGCCGCTCAAAGGCTCTTCAGCAGCAGCCAATCTGGCCACTTCTTCTCTTGCCCCCCCCACCTTCCATGCCTCCTCCCTAAGGGGACCTAAGGGGACCCCGCAGCACCCCAGAATCTGGTCTGCTTCCACGCTGGGCCTTCTGCTCGGTCCCAGCCCACCTGCAGGCTCCCCAAGGCCCCCCGCCCTGAGCAGCCTTCCCGCTCGCAAGGCAGGCAGCGCAGGCGCCCCGAGTCCCCACTCTTGGCTCCAGGGCCTGGGCTGGGCAAGGTCCGCCAAGGGGAAAGGGAGCCTGACCCTCCAGGGACTCGCTTCAAGCCGCAGCCAGGACTGGCTGGGCTGCCTGGGGCCGCCCTGGGAGCAGAAACTTAAAGAGAGGATCTGGGCTCCCATCGGAGGCAGAGAGCGGCTGGGCGGGGGCAGCCCTGAACGAGAAGTGGCTGAACTCGCACGAGGCGCCTCAGGCCACCTCAGCGGGTCTCAGCAAAGAATTCATTACGACTGTTAACCGACCGGGCAATCCTCTTCACGTGTGACCTGCCCAAGCGACCGACCTTCCCTTCCCGTCTCACCCCAATTTACTGCACCCATCCAGCTCCCAATGAACGAGGTGCAGTTCGCGGAAGCTCCTGCCTCGTAATGGAATTGGTTAGAAAAGTGATGTTAAAGACTCCTTATTTTTGCAAATAGTATTTTTTTGCAAATTTTGCAAATAATTAGGAACCCTTGGGACGAAAGGACAACACGATGAAGAACAAAAGAAGAAAATATTATTTAAATCGTACACCGGCCTAGCCACGCCACGGCAACTGATGTGTTGAGCTGCAGATTGTGAAAATGTTCTCTGCCTTTGGGGGAAAAAATTAGGCGGAAAAGCTGCTCCTGGTTTTTTGGCCACCGCAGAACTAGCGCAGCCTCTTCCGGCCACGGGCCCAGCCTTCCTCTGGAGGAAGAGGGTGAAACTGGCAGGGATCCTTCTCTCTTCTCTGGGGAAGGGGAGGGGGAGAAGCCCACTTGGGGCTGGGGAGGAGGAGAGGGAGGACTTCGGTTGCTCCTGAACGGTGCCGAGACCAGCAGCCGCCCTCCCGCCTCCTGCTGCTGCCCCTGTCTCACCTGGAATGCCTCCCCCCCCCCCCCTGCAACGGTCTGCAGCTGGGCCTGCAGGTACTCGGGAGAGTGCTGGGTGGCAAAGCCGCCATCCTACCTAGCGAGAGCCTTTTAGGGGCGAGGAAGGAGCGTCAGCTCCCAGGCTTTGCAGCCCTCTTTCAGAGCAGCTCCCCTCCAGGTCTCTGGGCAGAGAGCCAGAAGTTGGGGAACGGAGAAAACGAACGTTTCCGCTTGCACGGAGGGAGCGCGGGGCTGGGTGTCTGCTGTGCTGCCCCGAGGCCTTTCGCTCCGGAGACTGGAAACAAGGCAAGAACCGTTCTGCTGGATCGGCTCAAGGCCGGCCTTAGCCGGGGGTCCAACCAGGCGCCTCTCTTCTGCAATTGGGGTGGGAGTCAGGTGCCGCCTCTCCGGGGTTTTGTCAATACTCAAGGAGTATTGAGAAAAGGGGAAGACCAGACAACCACTTGCCACCCTAGAAAGTTTCACAGCTTAGCCACGGCTGCAAAAGTCCCGTCACCGGCCACTAGGTGAGGGCAAAATGCTCAACTTTCTATAACTCCCTGCTGCCATCTGGTGGGGGAAGGCTCAGAATGCAGATTTCCTGAATCCCAGCTCAGCAGCTCAGGACCCTAGCTCGGTGACCTCTCGGCATGCATGCTCTCTCTGCGCCACGGCCCGGGAACAGTTATCAGCTCCCGAAGTTACGGCAACTGAAATGGCTTCTGAATAGCTACGGAAGCAGCTGGGAAGGGGCTTTCCAGTAAAAGCCGGGCGAGCCTTGCTTGCCATGGCCACGATTCTCCCCGGTGACTTCAATTACGCTGGATTAGCACGCTGGCCACTTACTCTGAGGAGGGGGTCCAAGTCATGTACCAGGGCTGCTGCTTGACCCACAGGAAGCCCAGGACCTGGAAGCCCAGGCAGATGAGGATCTGGGACAGGACGGAGAAGAGGAGGGCCCCCGAGATGAGGCCGGAGGGCGGCCGCTGAGCCACGAGCTCTTTCCACGCCGGGTTCAGGCTCACTGCAGGGAGAGGAGAGGCCATCAGGCAAATCTGCCCACACCACACGGCCCAAACCGCACAAAAGACAGCAAAAGCCTTGGAACTGACACAAATTATTAGGCTCTTTAAAAGAGACTGGCTTAGTTCACATGCAACGATATATTAGTGGGGATTGCAAAGAATGAGGTTTAGCCTGTCGGGGGGGCCTTCCTCTCCTGTCCCCCTGCCCGGCAAAATGGCCCAGGAACCCTTGGGCTGGAATGCAACTGGAGGAAGGTCTATGGCTGGGCCTGGGCCTCTCGAGGAAGCCACCAGGCCAGGAGAGGGGGGGACCAAAAGACGGCTCCCTCATCTGTCTGCAGGCAGGCAGGGATCCCAGCGCCCCAGATGTTACTCCCGTGGGGGAGGGGAGCACAGGCGCCAGCCCAGAGGCCCCAGCCTGTCTTACTCACTGGTGAAAACCAGCACCAGAATGATGGCCAGGTCGATGAAGAGGAACTGGAAGTCTCCCAGGTTGCTCTGGACCTGCAGAGGAGAGTTTGCGCTTCCGTCAGGGGTGGTGGGGCAGCTGCTCCCCCCCCCGAGGCTGAGCTTCACGATCTCCCTTCACAGCCCTTCCCCCATTCCCCCCCCAGGAGGGGCCAGTCCTGGGAGTACCGGCCAGGCAGCTGCCAGGGAAGGCATCCTGCACAGGGGCAGGGATGGAGAGGAGCCCCCTCCCCCTGAATGCCTGGCAGGGGCAGCCCCTTCCCTGCTAAAGGGCGGCTGCTTCTCCCCAGACCACGAAGGGCTTCATTTCTGAAATCTGGAGGGCTCATTTTAAGGTGGGACTAAAGCCGCCAGGCGGGCGAGGCTTTTGCTACCCGCGGGACTCCAGTGGGGACAATTCTGTCCGCCTGGGCGGGTCCCGTCCACCCCGACCTCTCAGTGGGGGGGGGCGGGACCTCCGTCCTCCCCCCCCCAGGATCTCTCTCTGGCTTGCGAGAGATCTTAAGGCTAATGGTAGCGGCAGACATTGTAAGCAGCCTGAGTACAGGCAGTCCTCGACTTATGACGACGATTGAGCCCAACATTGATGTTGTTTAGTGAGAAATTTGTTGTTTTGCCCCATTTTACCACTTTTCTTGCAACATTTGTTAAGGGAATCATAGCAGTCGCTAAGTTAGTTACAACGGTCGTTAAGCGAATCTGGCTTCCCCGTTGACTTTGCTTGTCAGAAGGTCGCAAAAGTGGATCACGTGACCCGGGGTCACTGCGACCGTCGTAACTATGAGTTAGTTCCCAAGCATCTGAATTTTGATCACGTGACCACGAGGATGCTGCAACAGTCATTAAGTGTGAAAAACGGTCATCAGTCACTTTTTTCGGTGCCGTTGTAACTTCGAACGGTCGTAAGTGGAGGACTGCCTGTATCCCGACTCTTCCAGCCAGAGTAGAGAGAGGGAGGCTTTAGTCCTGAACTCCTCAGCCCCCCTCTGAAGCGCTGCCCCGACCTACGTCCTTCCCCTCTGCTGACCGTCCCGGGCCTGCCCTTCCCCCTCCCCCCCCCGGAGCCCTGGGCAGCCCCTACCTCCGGCCCCAGCCCTTCTCTGACAGAGAGAGAGGGTGTGTGTGTGTGTGTCTCTGTGTGTGTGTCTCTGTGTGTGTGTGTGTGTGGGGGGCATTCTGAGCGCTCCCTTTTGGCCCAAGGAAGCACCCAGGTTCCCACCTTCCAGACAGGGAACCGGCTCCGCTCTCTGCTCGCTCCCCCTGGCTTCACTCGCTGGGTTCGTATCTGCGGCAAGCCAGGCCCCGATTTCCTCTCCTGCCCCATTAAGCCCGCTTCGGCCCCATGGCAGATCCTGCTTCCCTGGGTGGGCTTTGAGCGGGTCTGGGCCCACCTTAATCCGCGAGCGCATTGTGCAGAAGGTGCTCGCGGCTCCTGAAGCCCCCGCCGCCCCCAGCATCATCACGGCCGCCCCCACGGGGCAGGCGCGATGCCCGGGGAAGGCGCCCAGCGACCGCCGAGGAAAGCCTCCCGCGAGGTAGCCAGAGACTCACGGAGTAGAGCAGAGTCACGCTGAGGTACTGGATGAGGCTGTACAAAGCCATGAATTTGAACACGCAGAAGGAAGTCATTAGGGCAGCCCGGCCTTCCCTGCGGAGGCAAAGCAGCAGGCATGGAGACGACCACGATCCCGCCCCGTCTCCAGGGTTCCTTGGGGGGGGGAGGGGGGCCAAGAATTCCTGCTCAACCCCATCCAGGAAGGGAGAGGGCTTGTGTGGCCGGGGAGAGCCACCTGCTGCCCGCCTGCACACGTCTCGGGCACAAGAGAAGCACCCTGCCTCAGGACAGCCCAGAAGGCCGAAATGCGAGGCCCATCTGGGAACCGGTTCCGGCTCTTGGCAGAAACGGGAGGCAGGATGGGTACTTCCATGCCCTCCCGGGAGACCCCCCCCCAACCGTCCCGGGAAAGGAAGCTGTGGCTAACCCTCAAGCTGTGCCTGTCCTTCAGGTGGCATGACGCCCGCTTGGGCAGTAGAGCCCCGGGCCTGCGGTCTGGGCACCACGTCCAGAGGGGCTTAGCCGATGGCCTTCTCCATTCTCCCCTCCAAGCGGGGCCTCTGCATGCCCCCCCGCCGTCCACTGCAGAGCCATCCGCCAGGCGCTTGGCCCGAGGGAGGAGGCCCCTCCGGCTACGCGATGCCCGAACCCTTTACCTGATCAGGTTGGGCACACAGGAGATGCTGGCTGTCCTGGAGGTGAAGGGAGAAGCGACGGACGCTTCCAGCTCGGAGAGTGAAATGCCGCCGTGGGCCCTCTTCAGAGCCTGTCCGGAGGGAAGAGGCGTGAGAAGGGCGCTCTTTGGCCCCCACGGAGCAGCTGGAGGGAGGGGGAGGAGGGGGGGAGGCATACTCACGCCACAGTCATTTGCTCCGTCTCCGCACATCCCCACGTGGTAGCTGCAAGAGAGAGCGGAGAGGGTGAGGGTCCCCCTGCGCTCCAGAAGCTCCTTCTGCAGAGTGACCGTGGGCAGGGGGAACTGAGGCATGTGAGTCAGGGGGGCGCCCTCCAGGGATCCCCCAGGAGACATGTCCAGCAAAGGCTCCCACAAACTGCTTCCCTGGATGTACTTGTCCAGCCCCCTTGGATTGGCCTTCAGGGAGTCAACGAAAGCAAAAGCCCCCCCCCCCAGCGGACAGCCCCCCCCCCATCTGCCAGGCCTGGAAAAGGTGATCCCAGATCCTGAGGGGGCCTGGGCAGAAGGGGGCGTTCTCGGTGCTGGGAGAGAGGAACTATTTGCCCAGGGAACCGGGTCCAGCAGCGGCTGAGCGATCAGGAAGCCCACTTAATTTACCGCCCCTCTGCTGAAGCAGCCGACACGGCCGGGGCCAGCCCAGCGGAGGCACCTTCTCCCTCCCGCTCATCAGAGAGCGAGGAGGGCCCACTGCCGCCAGGTCCTTCGCCCCCAAAATCGTTTGTAGCTGACTGAACCCCAGGATCTCAGATCAGTGGTGGGGGGGCCACAAGGCCCCCCCGGAGCAAAAGACAGAGTCCAAGGATGACCCTCCTTGCTGGGGGGCAATTGGCAGGGCGGATCGGGCAGCAAAGCACGGAGGACAAGGCTGGCAGCCGGAGCCCTTTCCTGCCTCTTACGTTCTCCCCCTGCCCCGAGACCCCCATCCACAGAGCCGGGGGGGGGGCAGCCGGCTCCCTCCAAGTTCCAGTCTCGTGCCTGGTGACCCCGGCAGCCCTGGCCCCGCTCAGGGCAGGGATCCTGCTTGGCCCTCTCAGAGGCCGGCTGCCAAGCAGCGAGGCTTGCCTACTCTTTGGGGGGGGCGGGCAGGGCCCCCCCCCTGCAATTTTGTACTTACTCCACGTTTTGCAGGGCCTCCACCAGTTGCGTCTTTTGGTCCGGGGCCATGCGGGCGAAAACCGTGCCGTGCAACACAAGCTGGAAGGCAAGGGGGGAGTCAGTTGTTGCGTTTTGTGTGTGTTTGTGTGTGTGTGTGTGTTTGGCAATATGGGCAAAAGTTCAACGCATTGCTCTTTTCATCCAGGAAATGTACTTTTAATTGCGTGGAAGCATTCTGCAGTGATTCTCAGAAGGAGGGGGGCCTTTCTAGAACTGCTGCCAGCCCCCCCCTATCCCCCCAATGGGAAAGCCTCAGAAAGGCCACAGGAGATGCAGGCTCAGTTCTGGCTCTTTCAAGGCTGGGGAAGCCCTCCTCCTCTGTTGGGGTGTGTGTGTGTGTGAATGCAGGCAAGCGGAGGGGCCCAGAGGAGGACGCGGGTGTGGGCCAGGGGGCCCTTGGGAAGAAGGCCCTCCCCACAGGGCTGCACAGACCCTCCCGGGAGGCGCACACAGCATGGGCAGAGCTGACCCACGGGCAGAGCGAGACCCCGACGCCGCCAGGCTGGGACCGACCTTGGGCACCAGGTCCTGGAAATGCTCCTGGATGACAGCAAAAGACTTCCCGTTCATAGCAAAATGGAATTTGGTTTTGTGGAAGTCTTCAAAGTTCTGCTGGGCAAGTTTAATGGGAATATCCTGTAACAAGAGAGAAACAACAACAACCCCCCCTTTTGATTTAACCACCTTTGGGCAGGAACTCTAAACTTCCAGTAAACAGCTAAGCACAGCTGCTAAAAGCAGCGCTTTCTGATCAGATATCTGAAATATAAAGTCAACAAAATCGGTCACTGCCGCCTAGACCTGGCAAAGGCAGGGGGGAAAGCGCTGACTCAAGATTAAATATCTGATCTGAAATAAACCACCTCCAAATTTAGCACTCAATTAGACTTCCTATCCAAGGGAGACCAGTTATTTATTTTATTTATTAAATTTGTAGGCCGCCGATCTCCCCTATTAGGTGATTTTGGGTGGCTTACAAGTTATAAAGCAAGCAAAAAGTAATTAAAATATTAAAACATTAAAAACCACACAGATTAAAATGTTATTGAAATACAGAAGTGAGAGGGCTCGGCCAATCACTGTTTGCAGGGCGAGTCCAAGGAGCAGCCAGCTTTTGCAAAAGAAAAGTGTGGACGGCCACGTCTTCCAGGCACAGACACCCACCGACCTTCAAATCAGGGCAGACCCCTCCCCTCAATAGTATTAATTACATGAAACTGCTGCCAAATGGCTGCTTTAGTTATTGAGCCCTTTGACGGCAAAAGGTTCCAGGGGACCCAGGCACAAAGGCTCATTTGTGACAAATGTGTGGTGAGAAATTCATCCTGGAGGGGGCACTTAAAACCATGGGGGGGGGGGAGAAAGAGCTTTTCTCCTGTGTCTTCCTTCCCCCAAGGCCACTTTTTCTTCCTCCCCAGTCGGAAGCGCAGATTGGGGGAAAGTGTGGGGAGGGGCCCTTTCCCACCCGCTGGCCCTCCCTTGAAGTGTGCTTAAGAGGGGCTCCTCTCCCTGCCCTCTGGAGGCCCCCCTTACCTCTGAGTTTATGGTGGGCATGGCCTCGGGAGCCCTCTCGAGGGCATCTGCGTGGTGCCACTTGATCCTGGCGGGGTGCCCATCCTTGGGAGGTAGTGCTTCAGCCACAATGACCTTGTCCTGAGGTAGAATCATGCCACAGTCCCGGGCCACAGAGATGGCGGTCAGCATGTTGTCCCCTGTGAAGCCAACACAAGCGCATGTGTCCAGGGCTCAGCCGCTCCCTGGCAGTCTCTTGCCAGCGGCAGTTCACATATACAGACCAGTGTACATGAGCAAAGATGGGGATTTAGGACTGGGAGCCAAACTGGGGTTGGATCTGATTTAAGGTCCCCGGTGAGCCTGCAGGCTGCCCCCACGAGAGGAGACTGCAGAAAAACCAGACACCAGCTGGAAAGGAAGTCCTCCTGGCAGGGAGGAGCCCCCGGCCCACAGCAAAGCTATCCGACGGTGCTCAGCATCTGATTCTTTTCGTATTCCAGCCTGAGAGGCCGGATCATCTCAGCCACAAGTGGGGGACAGGCTGGACCAGGGACCCAAACCGAAGTGGCCAGCCTCCCTGCCGCCTACGCCCTCCTTTACGGGCAAAGCCGGGGGAAGGGAAAGGCCACCCTGGGCTCCAGGTCAGAGAGAAGGGGCACGCCTTAACCGTGGCTGAACCCTTACGGGCAGCCCGGGGACACCATCTCTTCCGGAGGAGGCCTCCCCTCGCTTAATGACGGCCCCTTTAGGGAAAGCGTGAAAGGCGGACGGCCCCTCATACGTACCTGTGACCATGACCGTGCGGATGTTGGCTTTGTGCAAGTCGTCAAGTACAGCTGGAGTTTCTGGCTTGAGTTTATTCTGCATGATAATGAGCCCCATAAAGTCCATGTTGGCCTCGATGGTGTCTCTATGGCGGAAGAGGCGATTCCATGAAAACCAGGGCGGGATTCGCGAAGGGATCAAGGCTGGGAAGCTGCCGTGACTCCCAAGCGCGAATTCACACTGGAATTCAAACTCACCCCGTGGCACTAGAGGGGCTCAGGATTCGGATCCAGCACGGGCACCCATGCAGAACCTTGCCCGCTTTAGCTCTTTACTGGGCTGCCTCCGGTGCCGGTAGCCACTTGGGGCAGAGTCTGAGGCAGGGGTAGGCAACCTTGGCTCTTTCATGACTGGTGGACTTCAACTCCCAGAATTCCCTCTGCCAGCCTGGCTCAGCTTGGAAACCTCTCCCTTTCCCCTCAGCGTGGCTGGCTCAGGAATTCTGGGAGTTGAAGTCCACCAGTCATAAAAGAGCCAAGGTTGCCTACCCCTGGCCTAGGGGCAATGAGGAAGTGCCCCACCCAGACTTGGCAGGCAGGGGGGCAGGAGGAGCTGCCGGAGAGGCAGGGAGGGGGGATGGCAAAGACTCCTCCCTGCCAAGGGACGGGGCAGCCTCAGGCAGGCAGAAGGAGGAGCCTGCTGGGAACCCTCCTCGCCTCAGCCCTGCTCAACGGGTCCCCTGTGAGGAGGGCCGGGCAAGGCCGGAGGCCGCCTATCAGAGCCGGGAGAGCCGGCTGCAAGGTTTCTGAGACCAGAGGCTTCTAGGAGATGCTGCTCGGGGTCAGAGTGTGTGTGTGTGTGTGTGTGTGTGTGAGAGAGAGAGAGAGAGAGAGAGCCTGGACCTTCTGAGCAGAGAAGGCTGCTTCAGGTTGGGGTCCAAGAAGAGCATTCCGACTGATCCCCGTTGTTGGACAGGACGTGGGGCGCGACCCGTCTTCCGGGGGTCCATCAGCTCCCTCTCCCTCTGGGCTTGAGTGGCCACGTCGGATTGCCTGGACTAACCCCCCGCCCCACCCCAAAAGCCCAGCCACACCCACTCACCGGGCAACGTTCTGCACCTTGTGCCAGGTGAGCTTGGACTCCAGCTTCCTGTGAGCCAGAGCGATCACCCGGAAGCCCTGCCGGGTGAAGTCCTCCAGCACCCGCTCAAAGTCAGCCGGCACTAGGCAAGGAAGAGAGGCCACCGGCTGAGGGTCACGCCAGCAGGAACCCCGCCACCCTCCCCCCGGGGGGGCGGCAGGGAAGCCGGAGCCGGGGGGGGGGACCCTTACCAGTGGCTGGCTTGCACAGCCCCGCAACCACTTCGGGGGCCCCTTTCATGAAGGCGTCCATCTTCTTCTGCCCCAGGATCCGGGCCACCACGCACATCCGCTGCAGAGCGGAAGAGAAGGGGAACTGCCGCACGATCCCGATTTCGTAACTGGCCTGGTCAAGAAAGGGGCAGGTGAAGGGAGGTGCCCGATGACCAGCTGGCGGGCGAGGGTGGGCACAGCCGCCACGGGGGTGGAGGGCAAGCACTCACCGGGAGTTGAAACAGCTCCTGCAAGGGAAGAAGAGAAGAGAGTTTTGGGCAGGACCGCCTGGGCCGGAATTCTCCCCAGCAGCAGAGGCAGCCCAGGGGGTTTTCAGTCACGCGGCATCCCCCCATCCCCCCAAGATGCCATGGTAGGAACACTCGCCGTGCGCACGCACGCACACACACACACACACACAGAGGCACCCTCGGCTGTCCCGCAGCCGGACAAGGTGGCCCCTGGGGCGGCTCCCGGATGGCGCAGGGGCAGCCGAACCAGAGAGCGGGAAAGAAAGAGAGGGCCGGGGGACCCACCATTTCCTTGTTGTTTCCAGCATGGAAGTCTGGAAGAAGCTGCTTAGCCGGCCGGACAACCGTGGGCATAATGCGGTTGTGAAGGGCTGTTTCCTCCTCCGTTGCCTCCTCCAGCACCTGAAGGAGACGGAGCCCCCGAGACGCCCATCAGCCCAAATCCCGGAGCCCAAGATGACCCGCCGCGTCCAGAGCTGTGGGGAACCTCTGCCCCCACTCCCCCCGCCAGGCACCCTGTTCCCCTCCCAGAGGGGTCCTCACCCATCCGGTGGCTTCAAACATCTTCAGATCAAGCGGATCTCCGGAGAGCACCCCTTCGATCTTAGTGAGGGAATGGCAGGCGGCCATGCAGGCGATGAAGGGCGAGTGCACCAGGCTCTCCTTGCAGGCGCTCTCCTCGGGCAGCTGGAAGCTGAACGGAGGGCGGAGGCTGAGGAAGGCACCCCCTGCCAGGACCCTCTGGAGCAGGGCTCTTCAAACTGTGGCCCCTTCATGACTCGGGGACTTCAACTCCCAGAATTCCTCAGCCAGGAAGACCCCTGCTCTGGAGGCTGGAGCAGCCACGAGGTCTGCCTTCCCTTCGGGGCAGATGGCAACCCAAACACCACCAAGAGGGGGCTGATCTGCACTGCCTGCCCCAAACCCTGGCCAGGTAGGGTGGCGAAGGGGGCCCTGGGTGCCCGCCTCCCGGTGGCTGAGGAGCAGGAGGCCCACCGAGGCTTCGACTCGCCTCTCTTACTTACCAGGCGCTTTCAACCCTTTGGATGCCCCAGAGGTCCAGGCCATCCTCCGTCAGGGTCCCTGTCTAGGGGGAGAGAAAAGGGCAGTGGTGGCTGTGGGGCTGAGAGGGCTGCCCCCTGGCTTCACCAACCGCTTGGCAGCCTTTGGGGGGCCACAGCCAGAAAGACCCGGCCGCAGATTGGAGACGAGCCGGGCCCCAAACCGAAGGAGAGCTGTCAGTCTTTGCCTCCATTGGGGGACGGAGAGAAGCTCCTGCCTTCCAGCGGCTGAGACCGCATCGGGTGCTGGGTGGGCTGGGCTGGGGGTGCAAAGCTGAGGAAGGGGCTGCCAGAGGCCCCCTCCCCCTCCTTCCAGGGTAGCCCCAAGAGGCAGGAATGGGATTACAACCCTGGAGGACGAAAGAAGCGCCCAGCCCACCTGGGAAGGCCGTGCCTGGGCCTCCTTTCCCTGCCAAGTCGAGCAGAGGAAGCCCCCTCCCTCCCCGACCCACGCAGGAGCCCCCTGGCTCCCCCTCCCCCTTGCTCAGCCTTCTTTCCTCTGGGTGGCATCCAAGGAGGTCTGCCATGAAGGCTGCGCAGAACAAGAGGAGCCCAGGGGGCCCCTGGCTGGTGGGCCCCAGTTCAAGCTTCTCCCCTTCTTGGGCCCTGCCCCCTCCCTCCCAAGGGAAGGAAGGGAGGCCCAGCCAGACAGAGAAACGACGGGGCTCCCGGCTTCCCCCCACAACTGCCTAGGAGCAGAGAGGCCTGCTGGGCTCTCCCTCCCTCCCCCACCTGCCCAGGTTCCCTCCACGGGGCTGCTGGGGCTGAATTCCTTGCTGGCTCCTGCTGTGCAGGCTTCCTCAACCACCCCCCACCCCCCAATCTCCTCCCTTCCACGGTTGCTCCTTCCCTTGGCTTTTCCAAGCAAAACAAGGGAGGGATGTCAAGGACAGCTTTGGGTGTGTTGTGTTGTGTGTGTGTCACTGAGCATTTCCAAAGCAAGGCCGGCTTCTTAACTGGGTGGGGAGGGGGCTGCATAGTCTTTGAACCAGTCAGTTCCCAGTTAGGACGGGCCTCCCCAGAGCTACTTATAAACTTGTTTCAAAGTTCCAACAACTGCCCCCCCTTCGGTCACGTGACTGCATTTTGGGCGCTTAGCAACCGGCCTGCACTTACAACCGTTTGCAAAAGCCTGCAGTGGTTTTTTTTTTTTTTTTTCCTGGAAACTCGCCTTTACTTCTGGTTTCTGGCAAAAAATGATGCGAGATTCGTCTAACCAGGAGTGTTCGCTTAGTGACTACCACCCCGACTTACGACTGTATTTCTGGGCTCAATTATGGCCTAAGTCGAGGGCTGCCTATCACCTGGGGGAGGGGCCAGGCTGCCCCTTGGGGACAGGATTAGGGGCCAGGCCTCTGCCCAGCGGCCCCTCCGACGGGATTCAGGGGCCGAGCGACCCGCTTGGCAGGCCGAGGCCAGAGAGGGTGGGAGCACCCGAGCCGGGGGAGGCGGCTCTTTCAGGTCCCGCTCTCCCCCCCTTCCCTCCTTTTCTTCAGCAGGGGCCCATGGGCAGCAAAAGAGGGCCGGGGGCTCCCCCCCCACCTCTCCCGAGTCCATCCAGCCCCCCCCAGCCCAGGAGAGCGGCCAGAGGCCGGACCTTGTCAAAGCACACGAGGTTCAGCTGCCCACAGATGTTGATCCTCTGGGGGCTGATGCAGAAGATCCCGACCTTCTTCAGCCGCCGCTGCGCGTAGACGATCCCGGCCGTCATGGCAGCAGGGAGGGCCGGAGGGACCGTGATGGTGATGATGTCCAGAGACTCAATGATAATAATGCGAGCGGGAACCTGCAAGGAGGGGCGGGCATCAGCCTCCAGCCACGCTGCTCCTTGCCAGGGCACCCGGGAAAGGGCAGCCCCAGGTTGCGGCTGCTGCAGGCGCTTCCAGTGCCCGCCGGAGCAGCCTGCCAGGTGCGCCGGCAGCCAAGCTCGGCCCAGGAGGCGGCTCTGTGGGCAGCAGAGGCATCGCCCGTGCCAGCACCTCGCATAAGGGCAGACCCCGGCAACCGGCCCAGCACTGGCGCTATTGGGTCTGCAAGGGGGGGGACACCTCGCCCGCCGGCCCTCGACTGCGGACGCCCCGCTGCACCCAGAGCGCTCCCTACCTGGTGAAGGATGCTGATGACGATGGTGTAGAGGAAGCCGATGCCCGCCACGCCCACCAGGCAGAGCAGGAACAGGTAGGCCTCGCGGTAGAGCTGGAAGTCGGTGGGCTTCGGGTACAGGATGGAGCGCACCAGCTGCCCTTTCGAAGTGCTGAAACCTGCAACCGGGAGGATCCCCAGAGAGCGGATCGGAAGGGAGGCCTGTCCCGCACCTCAGCCACAGCCTGGTCACAAGGCCGCCAAGGGGACCTGGAGGCTGCCGCCCACCCAGAGGAGCCGGGGGGCCCAGGCAGGCAGGGGAAGCTGGTGACCCAGGGCAGCTCCCTCCGGGGGGGGGGGGAAGTCTTGCGGAAAGCTCTCCCAAAAGAGAGAATCCGAGTCTCAGTTTTCCAGGGGGACGGAGGGCAGAGGAGAAAGATCTCAAAGCAGGGGACCAAAACAATCTCCAAGGAGGCAGGGGTAGTCTGCAGCCATTCCTTTTCCGGGGCGGTGGGAGGGGGATGTTGTGAAGGGAAGGGAGCCTCACCAAAAGGGGGAGGGTCAGAGGGTGTGGCTGCTTCTCTTGTGCCGGGACCCTCCGGAGAGGCATAGAGTGCCAGGGATGTGGCACAGGTGACTCAGACCCGGAGAGGCTGCAGTGTAGACATTCAGCAATCTCCCCAGAGGGATTCTGGGGACCCCCACCTAGGGAGCCCAGAGGCCACATACAAGTCTGTGGCAGAGAAGGTCCTGACCCCAAAGAGGGCACCCAGGCAGCCACTCAAAGGGGCCTTGCTGTGGGGTAAGCAGTGGATTGGCACCGAGGGAGCTGGACATCCTGGCAGAGGCTGGCAGGAATAGCCAACACCCCAGAGGACAAGCACAGGATGCAAAAAGATCTTGACTGTCCAACAAAATGAAATTTAATGTGAAGAACAGCAAGGTTTTACACCTAGGCAGGAAAAACCAAGGTACAAGTACAGATTAGGTGAAACCTGGCTCAAAAACAGCCACTGTGAGAGGGACCTTGGAGTCCTAGTGGACAATCCCTTAAACATGAGCCAGCCGTGTGCGGCAGCAGCCAAAAATGTTAACGCAATCCTTGTTTGTATAAACAGAGGCATAGAATCAAGATCACATGAAGTATTAGTACCGCTTTATAAAACCCTAGTGAGGCCACACCTGGAATACTGCATCCAGTTTTGGTCACCATGTTACAAAAAAGATGTTCAGACTTTGGAAAAAATGCAAAGAAGAGCAACTAAGATAATTGAAGGCCTGGAGACCAAAACATATAAATAATGGTTGCAGGAATTTGGTATGTCTAGTTTAATGAAAAGAAGAGCAGGGTTCCAATATTTGAGGGGCTGCCACAAAGAAGGGGGAGTCAAGCTATTCTCCAAAGCGCCAGAGGGCAGGACAAGAATGAATGGTGGAAACTGAGGAGAGAAGCAACCTGGGACTAAGGAGAAATTTCCTGACAATGAGAACAATTAACCAGTGGAACAGCTTGCCACCAGAAGTTGTGGGTGCTCCATCACTGGAGGCTTTTAAGAAGAGCCTGAACAGCCACCTGTCCGGAATGGTATAGGGTCTCCTGCTTGAGCAGGGGGTTGGACTAGAAGACCTCCAAGGTCCCTTCCAGCTCTATTCTGATTGACACTGGGGCTGTGATGGGGGAAAAGAGATGGGGAAGGATCCGAAGCAGCCTTTCCCAAACACGCTCCTGAATCCAACACCTGGATCCTTTGGGAGACCCGGGCCCTCCTTGCCGCCCAGCGCTGGCGTACCTGTTCTGACGACCACAGCCTTGACCAGCTCCCCAGTGTAGAAGCGGGTCTGAATGACCGTCGTGCCACAGAAGAGGGTGTGCCTCCGGTGCCCGTCTGGGTCGTACACTTCGCCCTCCAGGGCCTGCGAGTCCTTGGACGGGTTGGGAAGGTTGGTCTTGGTGACCGGGACGCTCTCCCCTAGGGGAAGAAGAGGCTCGCTCGCTGCCCATGCCACCTGCGGCGTTGCTGGCCCGGCTGCTGGCCCGGAGCAAGCGCCCCCCACTCACCCGTCAGCATGCTTTCGTTGACGATGCAGGTCCCGCTGAGAAGCACCGCGTCGCAGGGCATGATCATTCCCCGGAGCGGGACCACAATGACATCCCCGGGCACCAGGTCCGTGGACAGGACCTCCTCCACCCCTGCAGGGCAGACGAGAGGGCTGTGAGTGGGCAAAGCCCCAACCCACCCGCGCCTCCTCCCCACTGAGGCATAGGGTGCAGAGAGCAGCTGGCAAGGACTCCGGGCGCGGCACAAGGCTGGCAGAGGGATCCGCCAGTCCTGCACACACGCTTGGCAGCAACGGGCAGTGGCCTCTCGGCACGTCCGCAAGCCAAGGACCAAGTCCAGGGGGCCAGCTGTGAAACGCTCCCCCACCCCCCAGCCCCACAGCTGCTTGCACCTCAGGAGGAGCTTAAGCAGGAACCCCCAAAGATGCCCTCTCGCCCTCACCCCTTCTGCCAGCTGAACTGCCCGTGCCCGGCCCATCCTACCGTAGTTGGCTCTGTTGATGGACACCCTGATGATGCTGTGAGCTGCCACCATGTCGTGCAGCATCGTGTATTGCTGAAGGGAGGAGAGGAGAGCGTTGGTAGCCAGACGCCCCAAGCCTGAGCGAGCCGTCCCGGCCACCCCACGAGCCAAAGGGGGAGGCGGAAGGGGGAGCTGCTCCTGCTGGCCGCCCTGCCTTGGGTGGCATCCCCCTCTCTTGGAGCCACAAGGTCCCACGGATGGGTACCCTGCGCTTTTTCTAAGCTGGCCCCCGGCTTTCTCAGAGTCCAGCCTGCATGACCCTTGTGCCCCTGGTGAAATCCCCAGCAGAGCAGGGCGGCCTCCCAGGAGGGCCTTCCCTATTTGGCCCAAGCAGAGCGCCCCCGCCCCACCTCCTCTGGCCCAGCCAGCCCAGGCCTCCAGGAACAGCCACGGGAGCTGACGGGCCTAATCTCTGCTATGCAGAATTTGCTCCTGAAGCCAAAATTCAGGGATGTGCTGAGGAGCACCTGGAAGACTCAGAGTCTTCAGAGGAAGCCAGAACCCTGATCTGCCTTTCAAAGGACGCCCACCCCACCCCTGTTCGGAGCTTAAAAAGCTCCCTTGGGCTTCGCCCACACCTGGCACCCCCAGCAGGATGTGGCACCAATTCCAAGACTCCAGGCAAAATCTTGAGGCACCAGACAAATTTGGGGGGGGGGGGATGAGAAGACACATTCTGAAATAAATATTTAATTAATTCTCTACAGCAATGCCCCTCCCCTGGAATGGGGCTCCCCCAATGGCCCCCACCCTGCTTTGTTTAGAAGAGGTGTGAAGACTTGGCTCATCGCCAGGGCCTTTGGCAAGACTATCTGCTTCATCATCCTCGCCATCTTTTATCTTAATCGCTTATTGATTTTATTGCAATTTGTTTGCTTGATTGTTGTGAGCGAACGATAATCCTCAAGGAACATCAGTGGAACAGATTCCCTCGTCAGCTACTTCCGGGGGCTCCTGAAGACCACCCGGGGGGGGTCCAACACGGTCCTTCTGTCCAGTTCTCTACGGACACCGCTGGTGATGGGGACCCAAACAGACCAGGGACAGGCAGAAACAGGTCACCACAGTCGACCTGTACATTTTGTCTTCAGAGCTACAGGGACGCTTAAATGTCTGGGAACTCTTTTGAATTTTCAATATTTCTGCATAAACATGACCTAAAATGGGCTCTCTTCACACAAGTCCTAAAACTGGATAAAGTGAATCCAAAATTATACCTGTTAATCTATTTATTGAAGAAAGTGATCCAAAACTATGCATATTTGTTTCTGACTCATTTATGCAGTAATGTTGAAAATTCAAAATGGTTCACAAACCTTTAAGCACCACAGCCCCAAGTGAGTGGCCAGATGAGGGCAGAATCTGGGATGCCGAGAATGGACATCCAAGCCCAGACACATCTGTGATTTAGGGCAGCTCAGGACAGCGCGATGGGAACACAAAGGTCACATTGCACAAAAACACACTTAAACTTGGCTAGTGACTGACTGTGTTTGCTCCAGGCACTGGATCCTAAACTAACCAAACTGGCTGGATTCCTGCGACTCTCTCTGCCAGTCGGAACGGGATCAGCTAAAGAAACCTCACCAAGCCCGGCCCGCTGCACCCAGACCAGCCGGCTTATGGTGCAAAGCTGCAGCGAAAGGGCTCAGGCCTGCCTCCCCCCGCAGGGCTTCTCACACCCACCTTTCGGATGTTGTACAGAGAGCTGGCGATGGAGATCAGAGACATGATCACAATGGCGATTGCATAGTAGTAATATTCGTCCGTGCACCATAGGATCACACTGAACAGCTGGAAAATGTAGAAAGGATTGAGGACCTGCAAGGAACGAGAGAGAGAGAGAAAACCAGGAACCAGCGTTAGATTACGACCTCTCCTGGCTCCTCCAATTTTGAATTCCCTACTCAGGGTTAACGTTCAGAGTCCCCCCGATCTGCCAGAGCGGAAAGGGAAAGGCTCGGCACGCGGAGGGAGCCCGAGAAGCAGGAGGCCTCCTCCAAGGAGCCCCTCAGACGCCGCGAAAGGCTCTGCTCACCCTTCCTCAGCTCCCAGCGCTGCTGCCGCCAGCCCAAAGCTCCTTTGGGAAAAGCCCACACACACACACACACACTGCTCGCAGGCATAACACAACGGCTTGGAATAAAAGGCACCGGAAGGTTCTTGAGCTTTTCGAAGGCTGAAAGCTGAGCCCCCCCCCCCCCTGCAAGTGGACAAGGAGAGGAACTCCCTCCCAGGTCAGGGTGGAGCTCCACGCTGGGGCCAAGCCAGAGGTCACCCGTGTTGGACCGGAAGCCTTTGGTCTTCCAGAACACTTAACTGGGCAGAAAGGGAAAAGGTGCCACCGACTCTCCCTTCGGATGGATGCGGGAGGCTGCCCTTTTCACAAACAGGCGGCAGAAGAGGCTCCCTTGATTGGTCAGGCTGATTTTATTAAAAGTCACGGGGATCAGACAATACGGAACTGTTATTGAAACCGTTGTGTCAAACTTCACACCCACGGTGCAGGTACAGGGGTGTGTGATACGCCAATGGCACATATTACTTGTGTCCACCGTCAGTAAGCGAAGTGAGTTTGGGGAGAAAGCAGGATATCCCGTTAACTGGGGCATCTGAGGCCAACAGGTTAAAAGCCCTTCAATGACACAATAACTTACTTCTTGGAGTTCTTTGCTGAGTGAAATTTTGCAGCGTGAATAACATGTCTAAGGAGAGCTCACTGGATTACGATAGAGGGCAGTTTTAAAAATTAACCTTTGGGGTAAGGTTAATATTCTTAAAATAAATGTGTAATATTGTAGACCCAGCGTGGAATTCATACAAACACACACACAAACATATCTACAAAGTATTTTCCAACATATAGTACATTTCCTAAATGGCTGGGGGGGGGAGAATTACCTTTTAAATACATGCAGCTGTCTGTCAGAGGGGAGAACCTGGTTTTCCATATCTTGAATTAGGCCTTTGGCATATTTTACAGTGCCAAATTGTGGATGAACAAACAAAGACTAGCAACAGAAATCAAGGCTAATAAAAAAAGGTACTTCCAACATATTAACAAGAAAAAAGTTAAGGAAACTGTAGGTCCATTAAAGAGAGAGGATGGCAAGGAAATAACAGACAACAGGGAGAAAGCAGAGCTGCTTAACTCATTCCTTGCATCAGTCTTCACACAAAAAGAAACTACAGCCCAACATACCAAAAAAACCACTGCAAAAGACAAACTAGAAACAAAAATTAAAATAAGCAGGAAAATGGTAAGAGAACACCTATCCGACCTTGAGTTCTGAAGGAACTGACAGATGTTATCTCAGAACCATTGCACGATATCTTTCAAAAATCCTGGAGCACCGGGGATATACCTGAGGATTGGAAAAGGGCTGATGTGGTTCCCATCTTCAAGAAAGGGGAAAAAACGGACCCAGGAAACTACAGACCAATCAGTTTAACATCAATACCTGGGAAGATCCTAGAAAAGATAATCAAAAACCAGATCTGCGAACAACTAGAAGCAAACAAAGTTATAACTAGTAGCCAGCACAGTTTTGTTAAAAACAGATCATGCCAAACCAATCTTATCTCGTTCTTTGATAAAATGACTAAACTAGTAGACCAGCGAAATGCTGTGGACGTAGTATACTTACATTTCAATAAAGCATTTGATAAAGCAGACCACAACCTACTCCTTGGTAAGCTAGAAAAAGGTGGAATAGACAACATCACCACCAGATGGATCTGTAGCTGGCTGGCAAACCGTACTCAACGAGTAGTCCTCAATGGCACTACATCCACATGGAGAGAAGTAAGCAGTGGGGTACCACAAGGTTCCGTCTTAGGCCCAGGACTTCATCTTCATCAATGACTTAGAATTAGATGAAGGAATTGAAGGGGAACTCATCAAATCTGCAGATGACACTAAACTGGCAGGAGTATCCAACATCTCAGAAGACAAACTCAGGATCCAAAAAGATCTTGATAAACTTGAATAATGGGCCCTATCCAACAAAATGAGTTTCAATGTGGAGAAAAGCAAAGTTTTACATTTAGGCAGGAAAAATCAAAGGAACAAGTACAGATTGGGGGAGACCTGGCTCAAAAACAGCAACTGTGAGAGGGACCTTGGAGTCCTAGTGGACGATCACTTGACCATGAGCCAACAGTGTGCAGCAGCAGCCAAAAAAGCTAATACAATCCTGGGTTGTATAAACAGAGGCATAGAATCAAGACCACGCGAAGTGTTAGTACCGCTTTATAAAACCCTAGTAAGGCCACACCTGGAATACTGCAGCCAATTTTGGTCACCATATCACATAAAAGATGTCGAGAGTTTGGAAAAAAATCAGAGAAGAGCAACTAAGATGATCGAAGGCCTGGAGACCAAAACATACGAAGAACGGCTGCAGGACTTGGGTTTGGCTAGAGTCTAAAGAAAAGAAGAAATAGGGGAGACATGATAGCAGTGTTCCAGTATCTGAGGGGCTGCCACAAAGAAGGGGGCCACGTTATTCTCCAAAGCACCAGAGGGCAGGACAAGAAACAATGGTGGGAAACTGACCAAAGAGAGAAGCAATCTGGAATTAAGGAGAAGGTTCCTGACAGTGAGGACAATTAACCAGTGGAACAGCTTGCCACCAAAAGCTGCAGGTGCTCCATCAATGGAGGTTTTTAAGAAGGGACTGGACAGTCACTTTTGTGAGATGGTATAGGTTCTCCTGCTTGAGCAAGGGGCTGGACTAGAAGACCTTCAAGGTCCCTTCCAGTTCTATTCTATTCTAGTCTAGTCTAGTCTAGTCTAATTCCTTATTCTATTCTATTCTATTCCAATAATATCTATTCTATTCTATTCCATTCCGTTCTATTCCTTATTTTATTCTATTCTATTCCAATATCTATTCCAATATCTATTCTATTCTAGTGGAAAGTCTTCTTGGGGCCCCTCTAAAAGCTTCGTATGATGCATCCCAGTCGTTAGGACTTCTTGAGATCAAAACGAAAGACAGCTACTCCTTCCCGACCAGGGATAATAACCGGGCCTGGGAACTCCGTCCCTGAGCGGCCTCGGTCGTAAAGAGCGAGGTCGCAGGACCGTGCCGACTTACGAAGGCAGTTGTGGCGGTTCCAGGTGCCGCCGTTGGGCAAATCCTGGTCCGGTCGCAGCATCCGGCAGCCGCGTGGTCCCCATTGGGGATCTGCCACGGCTTCCCCACTACCTTTGCTTGTCAGAAGCCGACGGTGAAGGTCGCCATGGGTGATCCGTGGGACGCTGCGATGTCACAACTGCGAGGCAGAGGCCGGGTGTCCAGATCAGGATCCCATGACCCTGGGGACGCCGGGAGAGCTGCCACCGCGGGGAGGGTACGCGAGGGTCCCTCGTTCAGGGCCGCGGCAACTTCAGGCCTTATTTCTAAGACCCTGGAATTCTGGGAAGGAGGAGGAGGAGGAGGAGGACAAAGGCTCCCGCTTGGGTGGAAGGAAGGAAGGCAGGATCCGTGTTCTGGAGCTCTGGATGGGAGAAGGAAAAGGGCGTGGTTGTTTTTTATCCCTCCCCAAGGGACAAGCCTGATGTGGCTGGAAGCGCTCCGGAGGAAGGTTTTGCAGCCCCAGCATCCGCCAAGGCTCTCAGCCTGGAGCTCTGCGGCCTTTCCACCCTCGGAAGCTGAGAGCAACTATTAAATCCTAAGTCCCTCTCTCTCTCTCTCACACACACACTTCACACACATCCAGCTGCACTTTATACATTTCTGTGGCGATGAATCGGTTGGACAGGCAAGCTTTAACGTTACAAGAATTCCAATTGTCTTCAGCCATTTCCCTGGGAAGATGCTATCATCAGTACCAAAAGTCTCAACTACACACTACAAACTACACAGCACTTCATTCAACAAAAAATTATGTATTTCGGACTTATTGGAATCCATTGTGGTTATGTAGAAAAAGCTTGAATAAATACCCATTTAATCAAGCCTGAATGTCGTAAGGGCAACTCTTGGTGGCTTACAACATGCTGACGGTGCAATAAGATTAATCTTTCACTTAAATGCTGCGTGTCCCAAAAGCTTTAAAACTCAATTTGAGACAAGATTTAATATCAGAGCTTTTTGAGCTATATTCTTATTGTGTGAAAACTGGCATCTGGACAAGGAAATTGGATCCTGTGTGTCCTACTTAAATATTCTCCAGCACGGGGAAGATAAATACGGGGCCTCAGCTATTCAATAGCTGGCAGAGCTGATGTCGTTAGCGATTTAGGACTGAGTCAGTTATTGAAATAGATTAGCTATAGATGATTGTAGAGAAAGACAGACAACCTTCACTGAAATGCCTTTGTGCATTTCTAGTTTTTATTTTTATTTTAGTTTTCCTTTTTTATCATTATTTTTCCTTCTCTCTCTCTCTTTTTTTTTTAAGTCATCCAATAGAAGCAAAAAGAAACCAGGCACTGCAGCAGTGATTCAAGCTGGCTGGGGAATTCTGGGAGTGGAAGTCCACAGGTCTTAAACTTGCACTGGTTGGACACCCCCCTGCACTACAGCCCCCTGCAAAGACCTCCCCCCGGGGCGATGGCCCAGCCTGCTCCCCTCCATCCCATTCCGTCCTTGCCTGGCCCCTTCCCACCCCAGGATCCCGGAAGGCTGAAGCAGAGCACCTGGACTCTGTTTAACAAGCGGGAATCTTTTTAGACAATGTGGCAGGTTAAAGACAGGCAGGCCAAAGAAGGCAGCACAGATTTCGGGGCGTTCTTGTGGACAACCCAACCCTCAACCTGCGCTTTGAGATAGTCAACTGATTCTCACAGAAACTCACACAGGCGGCAGCAGTGTGAGACAGAGGAACTGAATGGTTGCTAGTTTCTCCCTCCCCCCCCCCGCTGCTAACTCTTTCTCAAGACTCAGAGGGCCAATAATAGCAGTTCCCCACCTCCCTTTAACAAGGCTCACCTCTTTAATCAACAGTTTAAAAATGGAAGGCACTTTGACCGCAATTTCATTCAGTCCGTAGAAAATCTTCCTGCATCCAAAAGGGATAAAAGATGAAAGTGCATCTTTCAGCAGCTGCTGCTGCCGCCGCCGCCCAAGAGCCACCCAGCACCAAGAGGGCCAGCCAGGAGGAGGAAGAACCGACAGATGGGAAGGAGAGGAAGGCAGGGATTTCCTGGGCACCTCTGGGCCCTCTCCGGATGGCCATGAGCGTGTGGGAGCCGAGTGGGGAGAGTGGTGGCCGAGGGGCAGGGAAGCAGCCCTCCGCCGAACCCCCTGCTCCTCGCAGTGGCCCACCTGTAGTCCTGCATCTCCTTCGTCAGCCCTGTGCTGTGTTCCCGGTGGATGGAAGCGCAGGAGGTGGAGTCATCCAAGCCCCTGCAGGAAAGGGAGAGGCGCAGGTGGGTTAGTCGGGAGGAGCCTCTCCCGCTGCCAGGGCCTCTCCCTGGGCAGGGAAGGCGCCGTCCATCTCTTACTTTATGGAAAGGAAGTTCTGCACCGCGTCATCCCAGAAATACTTCACGCTGTGGTGGGTGAAATAGCGCAGCTGGAAGGCAAGAAACACAGACCGCGTTGCTGCTTCAGGCGGAGACTCAGCAGGTGCTGCTCATAAAGGCAGACTGACTTTTGGTGGCTGTACGCCCCACACTTCCACCTGCTGCCCTCCCTCCACCCACCCCGCCTTCTCTGGGTCAGTTTGCCTGCAGGAGAGGCAAACCGAGCGTGGAGCGCCTTCGTTTTTTCTCCCCACTGCTGTGGCCCCATCAGGGAAACCCCTCTGCCCCCCCCCCAGAAGCCTTCCGGAGGCCCAACCAGGCTGCTCCTGGGGAGGGAGGGGGGAGGGCAGCCTTCTGGCCCTGCTGGCTACCTGGAGGAGCTGTGGGGCCCGGGAGAGGCCGTTCAAGGCGCTGCTGCCGTTCTCTTCCGAGGGAGGGACGCATAGAGGGGTGCTGGAGCCATTGGCCACCTTGTCCGAGGCCAGCTCTGCCGGGGCCTGTAAGGGGTGGCGCCCCAGGGACAAGACGGTGCGGACCTTTGCGCAGAACCAGGTCTGGAATTCATCCTTTGGAGAAAGGGAGGAAGAAAAAAGGGTTTTGAGGAGGAGTCCCTGGAATCACAGGAGAGCAAACAGGCCCGGCTGCCAACCCTTTCAGGCCCGCCTGTGCCAGCGTGGCAGATCCCTCTTCCTTCCCCCAGAGCTGCCTGGCCGTGCCGTAGAGCAGACTCTCTGGGGCCAAGGCGGCAAAGGTGGAGCCGCCCGGGACAGGTGGCAGGGGCTCAAGAGGCCAGCCCAGAGAGCCTCTCCTAGGGGCAGCTGCCAGCGGACGCATCTGGCCTGAGGTGGTCCACCGCTGGATCGGGCCAGAAGGCCCGATTCTGAAGCTAAACCAAGGCTAATTCTGAAGAGCTTCTGCCCTAACCGTGACCCTCTTGTCCTTCTCTTCCCCACGGCAGCCGATCTCTCTTCATTCTCCCTCTGGGTATTTGCTAGGCCTTTCCTGAGCTTCAAACGATCCTCCTGGCCGTGTTTTCTCTCCACAACCCTCCTGTCACTCGACGCACAAAATGGCTGCCAGTTTCCAAAGCCATAAAAACACAACTTCTCCTTCTCCTTCCGTTGAATCTCTCAGCTCTCTTGTGGCTCAAAGAGTCCTCAGCTCTTTGACTGGGTGGGAACCGCTAGCGATCGTCTTAGCATGTTGAACATTAAGCTGTTATTAACTTACGTGGCCCCACAAACGGCATTTTGTTAACCCAGTTTTAGGTGCTAGCATGTTGTCTGAACCTAACTTCGATTTTCTTTCAGGTTTTCTGCTTTTTATTATTATTACTGAGAAGGATGAAAGACAAGCAAGTCCAACTGCTTGGCGTTAAGAACAATTCTGGGATCCAGAGGAGCAGACGGGGGCAGCCCCAACCCCCACAGCCCCCCAGGCCACGGACTTACGGTGGTTCTCAGCAGGACCACCTGGCAGCGTCTCAGCGAAGCCCTTTGGCAGGTGGCCTTCACCCGCCACTCCGGCATCCAGTAGAGGAGGAGGAGGAGGAGGCCGCCCGAGCACAGCACCCCTCCGGCCACAAAGACCAGCTTCCACCGGCAAAAGTTGTAGCCGTAGATTTTCTGCAGAGAGAGAGAGCAGGCGGGGCGTGGCGGTTCCAGCAGGGTATCTGGGGGGGGGGGGGGGCTGAGTGCAGGTGTCCCCCCCCCCGCAGTCCGGCTGTGGGTGGCTCACAGCTGCTGTGGGACCAAAGGGCTTCCGTGGCCCTGGCGCAGGAGGAGTGGTCTTACCGGCCTCCCCCTCAACGTCATTTTGGGGGAAAGCACGCAGGAGGCCTAAGCGGACTCCGTGCCCCCCCCCCCCAGGAACCCCCTCCACAATACTGCAAAGGGCGACTAGCTCAAAGGGGCTAAATTTAAGTGGGCCAAAGTGACAACAGGACGAAGAGGTCCACAATGAGTCACCCAATGACGCCCCTTTTGATCCATGGGGCCGCTCTGCTCCCCGTAAGGACCTCCCAGGCTTCCCTTTGAGAGCTGCCCTTTAAGCCTGCAAGCAGACACTGCCTTTGTCGAGGGGGGGGGGCTGGGGGGAGGAGAAGCCCTTCTGGAGCTTGCCCCAGGGGCAATTTG
The DNA here is from genome assembly GCA_023970755.1 of Azemiops feae. Lineage (NCBI taxonomy): Eukaryota > Metazoa > Chordata > Lepidosauria > Squamata > Viperidae > Azemiops > Azemiops feae. The sequence continues at coordinate 35,468 of JALGBA010003918.1, read as the reverse complement.
CCTACGGATGGTATCACAGCTTGCTGGAGGGAATAAAGTCACCTGTGGGAAGCAGGCCCTCCACACCTCCCCAGGAAAGGGGAAGGGAGGGAGGGAGGGAAAAGGAGGGACTGCTTGAGGAATTAGATTCTGTCTCATGATTTTCCAGGTCTAGGTGGTCTCTATGGGTATTTACCTCCCCCAAACAGCCCTGTGAGGTAGACTGGACTGGGGGAGAGAGAGAGGGAGTCCCCAAGTGGCCCAGGGAATTTCCATGGCTGAGGAGGGCCTGTTGAATCCGGGTAAGACTTTGCTCTTCTGGGGTAGGGTCAGAATGGCTGCAGCAAACCTTTAATCTCTGCTCAACCATTTCCTGCACCTTGGGTGTGTGTGGGTGTGGGTGTGTGTGTGTGGTGTCCATGCCATGCAGTGGGGGGGGGGGAGGAGGAGGAGAGGGAAAGAGATGAGGATTAAGGAACTACCAGCTCCTCCTCTTCGCCTTCCTGGAGCAGGCTTTCTTCGTTCTCCATGATGCCGAATTCCCAGCTCAGTCCCGGGGAACCTAGGATGGGGAGAGACCAGGGAAGAAGCCTTGGAAACAGCCCTTCTCATCCTTGGCCGCTCGGAGCCTTGTGGACTTCAACTCCCAGAATTCCCCAGCCAGCTGCAGCCCAGACCTCTTACAGGGCCAAGGCTGGGAAATGCTGTTCTTATTGCACATTTACAAAGAGCGGCTCTGCCTTGGCTTCCCTCAAGCGCAGCACCCCAGAGGTGGGGAATACGGGGAGGAAACACCCCCCAACGCTCTCCCCCTCTCAATGTCCCCCCCCCAGTGTCACCCACTGAGAAACAAGCCTGGGGGGGGAGGGCAATAGCTTGGGGCAACAGCCTGGAAGGAACTCCTGATGTAAACTCAACTACGGAGCTCTTAAAAGCACGCACACGTTTTGCTCCTCGTCACCCTTCTGCTACAAAAGGTGGTAAACCCTTCGTTTAGTGACCGTCCGAAGTTATAACTCCAACAGAAAAAGTGACTTATGACCATTTTTCACACTTAACGAGCGCTGCAGCATCCCCGTGGTCAGGTGATCCAGGTTTGGGCACTTTTGGCAACTGGCATGTATGCAGGATGGATGCAGCGTCCGGGGGGTGGGGGGAGGAGAAAAGGTGTCACTTTTTTTGCAACCTTCCCAGCCAGCTTCCAAGAAGCAAAGTCAATGGGGGAAGCCAGATTCGCTTAACGACCGCATGTTCCACTTAACAACGGCAGCGATTCACTTGCACCACGGCCAAAAAAAGATCGCTTAGCAGCTGTCCTGCTTAGCAAGGGGAGTTCAGGTTCGCTCCAGGATTACCTGCCCATAAATCCTGGCCAACAAAGGCCTCTTGAGGTAAACAGAAACCAAACCACTCAGCCACGGAAGGCAGCTCAGCCTGAAGAGTCACACCCGGCCTCTGTCCTCCTCGGCATTTTCTCTGCCACTTAAATCCCCCACCCACCCCCACCCCCACCCCGGTCTCTGTTCCTCCGCTGAAGACACGGAGGGGATGCTTCTAGGTGTGCTGATCCCATTCTTTCGCCATCCCAGGAAATAGTGTCATATTGCCATCGACGCCTCCGATAAGGGGTTTGATTAGTTTTGATTACAGATCTCAAACAAACTCAGAGTTTTGCCACCGTGCATTGGAAGCCCTTGGCCACACGTAGCGCCCACCTGAAGCCCTGGGCGTTTCCCCCTCGGGAAATGGCAGAGTGGCCACGTGTTTTTTTTTACCACAACTCCTGAGTGGACGTTCGCTCTCTCCTCTCCCTGCCGAGGGGCTCCACCTCCCTTCCACGTCTCCTGGAGGAAAAAGACCAGTTTCCAGAGGGCAAACGCAGAATAACAGAGTTGGAAGGGGCCTTGGAGGTCCTCTAGTCTAGGGGTCCTCAACCTTGGCAACTTTAAAACTTGTGGACTTCAACTCCCAGAATTATATATAGTGAAGATTCTGCAGTGGACTGGATGAAGGTGCCACTCTTAGCATCAACAGGGGAAAATAATAAAGCTGAAGGAATCCAGATGCCCTCTTGAGATAACACCAAGAGTCTGGATGAAGACCATCACCACAACCACCTGGGCATCCTTCAAACTGACAACGTCAAGCGCACTGAAGTCCAGGAGAAGGTTAGGAAAGAAGGTATCAGGAGAAAGACCTTAAGGTCCAAGCGCAGAGGAGAAAACACCGCCAAGGCAATCAACACCTGGGCAATTCCAGTCACTACGTGCACAGAGGGAACAGTCAGCTGGACTCAAGCAGAACTAAAAGCCCCGGAGAGGAAGACCGGCAAAACAACGGCAATGAATCCACACAGCCATGCTGACAGGCTCCACTTACCAAGGAAAACAGATGGGCGGGGAATGTTGCAAGCACATCAGAAACTGGAAGAATATCTGAAGGACAGAGAAGAAGAAGACGCACTGAAGCTAGTATGCCAGGAAGGCTTGCTGAGTACTGGAGAGGCCAAACTGGCCTACAAGAAAGACCAAATGAAGAACAGACAAAAGGCACGGGAAGACAAAGTAGCACACGGCCACCACGTTACAAAAAACAGCAGGCAAAGCAGGTAACGACAAGACCTGGCAATGGCTAAGAGCAGGAGAGTTGAAGAGAGAGGCCGAAAGGCTAATACTGGCCGCACAAGACCAAGCCTTGAGGTCGAACGCCCTGAGAAGACCACAACGAACAGCAAATGCCACCTCTGCAAAGAAGATGAAGAAGGAGCAGGCCGCTTCATCCGCTCCCGCAAGAAGATCACTAGGACTGACAAGGTAGCAGCAACAACGGTGCCTTGGAACAGCTGCAAGGAACGCCATTTGCCTGCAAGCAAGAACTGGTGGCATCATAAAACAGAGACAGTCACAGAAAACGAAGAGGCTCTAAAGAGCTCTGGGACTTTAAAATGCAGATCAACAGAGACCAGCCACGTAACATTCCAGACTTTACAATTTTTGATAAAGACAGGCAAAAAAAATCTGAATAATGGATTTTGCAATACCTGGAGGCACAGAATAGAAAAACTGGAGAAAATCCAACATACGAAGAGCTGCAAATAGAAGTTGAATGACTGGCAAAAGAAAGCAAGGCTCATACCCACAGTAATAGACGCTTTGGGTGCGATCGAAAAACATCTGAAGACCTCTTGAACACACCAGCAGCACTGACAAAATCGCCATCAGTCAGCTGCAAAAAACAGCTTGCCTCAGAAGGGCTGACATTTTGAGACAATACCTTTAATGCCATCAAACAACAACGCCTGCCTATCCCAGGTTCCTCTAAGTGGATAAAAATGCCAAATTCTCTCTAAACATCTGGCTGATCAACCATAATCAATAATAATAATGTTGCAGCTCTCGTGTTGTTCCACTGAAGGGCTGGTTCTGCCCCTCACAAAGGGCAAATGGTACCAACCGCTTTGCCAAATCGGAAGTCGTAAGAAATGATAACTGGGCACAGGACTTATTTTATAAACAATAATGCTGTGCTTGGTTCTCAAAATTATTTTGCCCTTGTAAGCAATGCAGCTTCACTGCCGGGCATGTTTGGAAGCCAAAGGGAGAAAAGCAGCCCAGTCAACCTCAGAAAGCTGGAGAGCATCAACGCCAGCAGAAAGCAGCCCCCCCCCCCCGCCCCCCTTTGCTGGTCCCCTCCTGCCCCGCTGTCTTCTGCTCCCCTGCCCATCGTCTCTTGGCCCCCACGGCGTCTCGCTCACCCCAGGGATGAACGCCTGAAAAGGCACCGGCTGGCGAGGCGAGCGAGCGTCAGAAGGGCGAGCCAGCCGTTGGCGAGACTTGGATGGACGGCCCAGCTCCCTCAGCGCCAGCAGCTCCCCTCCATCCTCTCCGCTGCCTGGCCGGCTTTTATCGCTGCGGCCGGTTCTTAATGGCCATCTTGCTATCTCAGAGGAAGTCCTGCCAATGAACTGTTTTGTCAAAACCTTTAAAAAACAAAGTCTCCAAAGTGTTTAAACTCTTTTATCAAGAAAGCTCTTGGCACAGCTCGCCTTGGAGCGCAACCACCAGAAAAACCCAACAATGGCTCGCTTGAATGGGGGGGCCGGGCCGGAGGATGTGCCGGCAGCCCCCAGACAGAGGGTGCAGCGCACTCTATTCAAAGCACACAAACGGCCTGCTTGGGGCCGAGGGCCCGTGCGGGCAGGAGTCCTGATGTTATCTGCAGGGCTAAAGCACGGAGGATATGAGGCCTCCGACCAAACCCTTCCTTGCTTCCACAATGGGCGGCTTTGTGCTCAGAGCTGGGGAGAGCACAAGACCCCCAAAACGGGGGAACAGGCGCCGACGCTCTGGCACTGGAAGTACGGCGGTTACCGCTTGCCCTGGGGAATAAACCTTGCAGGGGGACCCAGCAGGGACGGCCGCCCAAAGGCACCCAGCCCACAAAGAAGCACCCGGCACTCGCAAGACTTGGGGGCTGCCCGGGAGGGAGGCAGGTTGGGCCCAGGCTCACAAACTGCCCGCATGACGGGTCCATCCAAGAAAGAGGACACATACCTGCCCCCCCCACCCCACTCTTCCCTTTCGGAGAAAAAGCAGATGAGTAAGAAAGGGAAAAAAAAGGGGCTCAACGCCAGCACCGTCCATTAACAGAATTACAGAATAACAGAGTTGGAAGGGACCTTGGAGGTCTTCTAGTCCAACCCCCTGCTCAGGCAGGAAACCCTAGAGACCATGGTTGTCAATCTCTTCTTAAAAACTTCCAATGTTAGAGCATTCACTTCAGCACTGGAAGTTTTTAAGAAGAGATGGGACAACCCTTTGTCTGGAACGGGAGAGGACTGCCTGCCTGAGCATTAACTCTCCATACCTTTATCCAACCTCTTCTTTAACCTTCTCACTCTAGGGTCTCCACCTCCCTCCGGCTTCTTCGCCTGCCCTGCCACAGGGGCTCCCCCGAGACCCGGCTGGCTGCCTTTGAAAGGGCCTTGAAGACCTGGCCTTCCTCAAGCCCCGGCTGAGAGCTGGTGGGCCAGCGGCTTCAACTGCCGGTGTGCGTGAACTGTCCTTGGCACAGCACTTTGTGTATTTCTGGTGGATTTTTTCCCTGTTTTTGATAGCCAAAATGAATCACATGGTAAGTGGGCAGTCATAGAAATGGGTCAATCTCTTCTTCTTCCTGTATTTATTACTAGTAAAAATAACATCTGTATTAAGACCTCCACCTGCATGCTTTGAACTCGCTTTTGTTTACCCAACTCTTATTTCCACATAATAAGACAGGCAGATGCATGTGAGCTCCTGCCTCCGGGGTGGACAGCTCTCAGGAAGTTGCTAGGCTGGCTAGCAAGTTCATCTTTAGCTTCTGTAGCACAGAGAGAGAATTTGGGGGAACCTGGGCTTTGGCTGGACGTGTGGCAGGCTGGTCAAACTGTGGCAGGAACGAGGGATCTCGTCTGCTCCCCATCAGCAGAGAAGCCTGCATGCAGCTGGGGCCCGGCCCTCGCCATTCACGCAAAGCGTGGTCTCTCCTCTGCTCTTTTAGCAGGCTGAAAAGCATAGAACGGTGTTTCTCAACCTGGCTGGGGAATTCTGGGAATTGAAGTTGCCAAGGTTGAGAAGGCGCCCCTGCCCAGGATTCAGACTTGACATGCCCAGAAAGGCTTCCCCAAGAAGGTATTTCCTGGTTCACGGAACAACTTCCTACACGGAAGGAAGGGAAGTCCGGAAGAGCAGGTGCAGCTCAAAGAGGGCAGCCAGAGGCCTCAGAGGCATCAGGTCTGGCCCCCCCATTTCACCTCTTCCTGTGAGAAAAGCTGTAACAAGCGCACAAATCCAGAAATGCTGCCAGCGCAGAAAGCATGCACAGAATTCATCCACCCTGCGTCCCTTATGATGCCATTATTTATTTACTCATTCATTCTATTTGCACGGCTGCTTGCCGAGGAAGCAGCTCTGGGCCACCGACAACACGAAAAGCAACAATTCAATCATCGTTGTCAACCAAGACAAGACACAAAAACTGCAAACAAGCACCGACAGCTTCGGGATCAAAATTCACCACATGCCTATCTTGGCAGCTCATCCAACACTCTGCTCAGGGGCCGAGGGAAGAGCCAGGCCTTCAGGGCATCCCAGACCTCTTGGGGGGGGGGAACCCACCAGGCAGGAACAGCAGCCCTCACTAAGGAACTCTGAAGGAAGTCTGTAACTTTGTACAGGGCTACATGGGCCTTTCTAGAAGAGGCAGAGCTGTGAAAGTGGGACAATAACATTTGCACACAGATGTTGTGGGATCCTCACGTGGGCATCACACCAACCCTCAAGTAGAAGTGATGATCTGTCTGGGTTTCAGAAGGACCTGATGCTCGTTCAACCTGTTTCTGAAGCAGAGCATTTTCTTTGGGGCTCCCCATCTTCTGAACAGAGGGTGAAGCTGGGCCAGGGAAGCAGCTCCCCCCGGATCCCCTGGAGTCTCTCTCTCTCACCACCCCCCCACCGCCCCACAGCAAAGGGCTCAGGAAGGGCACCGCTGTGGGCCTTGTTCCATGCCTTCAGACCTCAGGACAGCAGCTCCGGAGCGCCTTCCGAGAAAGGCGCCTCCCAGAGCGGCCCGTATGACCCACAGCTCACCAGAGAGAGGGGAGGCCAGATGAAGTCACAGAGGAAGTTGGCAGGAGCTACTTATAGGCACCTAAAAATAGGGCATATTTTGCTTAAACAATACCTGAACTATGTCATGCAGCAGCAGCCGCCCTGTCTGTCCTTGTTCCTATCTTCTGAGCGATAACATTTCCAAGGGGACGCGTTACTGGAGGCTGCGTGGGGGGAGAAGCCCCCGCCATCCCTGCCAGGACGAAGCCATCCCTGCCCTGAGGAGAACCGATCGCCCGGCCCTGCCGCCCCCGCCCAGAGAGGTCGTCCCCCCCCCAGCCACTCGGTTGCGCAACAGGCTCCTCCACGACCCCTGCCTCCCCACTCTGCACTCGGTTCAGGGAGAAAGGAGAGCCTTCGGTGGGAGACGAGAAGGACGGCGATGCTTCCGTTTCCCCGCCCAGTTAAGAACGTGCCGGAAACCTCCGAGTCAAGAGAGCTCACCCCACTACGGCCCTAAGGGATCAGGACAAGCACCGGGTCTGGGCAAGCACTGGACGAGCGTGGCTGCAGCCACAGCGTCCGGCTGGCATGGCGCCCTTGGTTGGTGTGAGAGGGCGCACAGCTGTAAGGCAGAAATGGAGCTTCTCCCGACGGCCGTCCATCCAGAGGCTGCTCCTGCTGCGAAGTGGACAATGGGGCTCCCTCACATCTGCCGCCCCCGAGGTGTTCCCTTCAGGCAGAGGCTGCGCAATGGCCTTCCCCCCCCTTTTTTTTTCTTAAGAAAAGGGTCTCTGGCCCCGATTTTCCTCCTGCCTCTTTGCACCCACTCCTGGGCAGCCCTTGCAGGAGCCCTCCGAGGAGCTCCTGTGCGGCCGGAGGGACTCGAGCTGCTCCCTGGATGCCGCTTGGAAATCTGCATGACATCATCGCTGGATGAATACCTGGAAATTTTACAAATATGCCAGCAGCTTTTGCACAAAGCTCTCTTCTCAATGTGGCTTTTTATCGTTTCCCATCTTGGGATTTGTAGCATAATGTAAGCTTTTGTTTCAAAGTTTAGGCCTAAGGAAGACCATTGTATCTGGCACCCATCGAACTAAAACAATATTTACATTGCTAAAAAGCGCATTCTTTACAGAATTATGGGTTTTGCTGTCTGTAAAAAAAATGCATTTAATTTGGACAGTGAGACTTAAGGCCAAAGGTATCTTATGATAACGAAGCCTTACGTCACAGCTATGGTACAATGTACGGCTGAGACGAAGGCTGTTGCGCTCCCTCTAGGCATGCCCAGGTGGAGTGCTGCGCTCTTTCGCAACAGGGCAGGTGTGGAGATCTGCCGTGTCAGGACATTCTGACCTGCATCCCAATTAAGATAGGGATTTGCATCACCAGCACAAGGTATGATTCAGGTCCAACCTGGCGGTTCAATTCTAACCATTTTAACTGGCTGCCAGACTAAACTCTAGGCCTGAGTCAGAAATGAAATCCCCACTTATCAGAGTCCTGACTAAAGCAACAGTCAAAGAACTTTAATGAACCCTGCCTGCTATTAAAGGGCAAGGGTGTTGTTTTTTTTCAAATCTGGTCCTTTATTCTTGCCTGTATTAACCAAGATTACTGCTGTCCCTTCTAACAAAATTCTATGAATATTGAATATGTAGCTTCAACTGTGGGCCTCTCTCCTTAAGACTGCCTAGGTGATGTAAGTACGGTAGCACACATACACACCTTTCTGCTCCTTTTTGGCTGGGTTTTAATTCTTTATTTTTTATTTTAAAAAGCTCTGACTTTTTTAGTGCCACATTAAACAAAGAAGGAATACAAATTGATTAAAACAACAAGTGCCATTGCCCTTTCAGAGACTCCCCCCCCCCCAAAAAAAAATAGCTGTTAAGTTTTATTTTCCGAATGGACTGAACTCAGCAGGGGCAGCCTGGGCTTTCTAAGAAAATGCTGCCTTATGTCACAAGGACAAGTGGGTTCTGGTTATTTCCTTTTTTTTTTTTTTAAGGTAGGGGAAAATCTTTATTATTATCTGCTTTTTTTTACCCCGAGACTCTCCTAAATGGGAAACATAAAGTATTAAAAATAAGTAAAATATCCAAAATAAGAATTTTTGGAAGGATATAACCACAGGCAGGTTTTTTGTGTAAAGAAATTGAGAGTAATTTAAAAAGATGTGTCAATTCTCCTTGTTCTTGGGTGAACAGTTGACATGGAAAAAGTTTCTCTTGATAGGGAATCTATCAAACTACAAAACCAGATGCAGTGCCTGGAGTTAAGATGCTTTTAATCTATTCTTCTTCTTCTTCTTGTGCCATATCCGTTATTGTACGTTGGCGATCATGTTGGCAATCCTGTTATCAGCAGCCGCACGAAAAAGTGCTGCTGAGTTTTGTCCAAACCAGTCCCTTAGATTTTGAAGCCATTTTAATCTATACGCTAATAAAAACACGATTCCTGTAACCTGGCAAAATGGTACACGTAGGGCAAAACGTTTTCAACCACGTTACCTCAAATGGGCTAACTTATAGAATGCATCCAAAACCCAGGATGCAGGATTCCCATGGAACTGAGATTTGGCAAGGTATTTATCATAAAGTGACCTACGACATAATACAAAATGTCACTAAACATTTCCTGTGCTGATGCTTGACTATGCTGTACAGTTCAACGTGGGCGACTTTTAAGGCATGGCTGGAGGCATCCCATCTTTCCCAGCGAAGGCAGAGAAGCCCCAACAGACACCCTGGGGAGCCTTGGGGGGGGGACCTCTCAGAAAGGATGACCCAGGAGGGCCCCGGCCGTCCGGGTTTCTTAAAAGCGAGATGCGGCGTTTGCTTTGTCTGATTTGTGGCCTCCCATTTCACCACCATCAGCAGCACCACCACCACCGGGACTGGGCCTCCCTTCCCCTGGGGCTCCCAATTCGCCAAAATGCCCAGCCGACAACACTTCCTAAAGTGCCCAAGAGCGTCTTCCAGCAATATTTTCTCAGGCAGGCAGGCGTTAATTGTTGCACTGTGCCCACTTCCCTCTCTCCTGGCGAGGGAAACTTTGAAAAGTTTGTTTAATCCCGACTTGGCAAATCCCAAAGCTCTTGTTTTATGAAGACACGTCGGGTTACTCAGAAAATCACACCTGGTACGTTACAGTTTAGATGACCGCCGGTTCCTAAACTGGACGGGTGATCTGACCTCGAAGTCCCGGCCGGGAAGAGCCCAGGGGACAGAAGCCTCTCTCGAACCCGGAGCCTCGCCTGGCTCTAAGACGGGGGAGGAGCTTTCCTCCTCCGAGGGGAGCGGAGGGGCGCTGCTTCCACCCGAAGCCTCGGAAGTCCCGCCTGTCCTCCGGCTCGGAAGGGCCAGCCCTGCCTCGCCTCGCCGGGAGGGCAGCACCCAGGCCCGGCCCCGAAGGCCGGCCTGGCCCCGGGGGAGGCGGAGGCGGGGAAGCAGGCAGGGCGCCCTCGGGGAAAGGAGCCTCCGCTTCCCTCTCCCCACCGGAGGGGCTCCCCAGAGACACGGGCCGAGCCCACCCAGCCCCGAAGGCGGGGGAGGGAGACCGGGGGGCAGCAGCGCATAAAGAGGGAGATTTTCACCAAGTGGGTGAAACGGACGGCGCCCCCCCCCACGCCCCCTCCGGCCCTCCCCTGCCCCCTCCTGCCTGGAGGGGCGGCGGGCCCGGCCAGGGAAAAGGCGCCCGAGGAACCCCCCCCCGGAAGGGACTCCGGAGACCCGCCGCCGCCCGCCCCGGCCTCGCCCCCCCCGGAGCGGCGCCTCGGAGGGCCGGGCACGGAGGCCCCGCGGAGGGTCCCGAGCGAGGCCGGCCAAGCGGGCGCCGAGATCCCTCCCGCGCCTCCCCCCCGCCCACGCGGCTCCCCCGGGGGGAGGGGCGCCCCCCGACTCACCTGCCGAGGCCGCCCCGCCCGCCCGCCCGGTCAGGCTGCACGCGCGTCCAACCGGCTCCGCGGCCCCCTCCGCGCCGGCGACGGGAAGTGACGTCATGCCCCGCGCCGGCCGGGCCACCCGACGGGCCCACGTGCCTCTGCGGGAGGGGCGCTCGGGCGCCGACCCCGCCCCCGGGCGAGACCCCCGAAGGGCGGGGTCCCCTCGCGCCTCTCGAAGCCCCCCCTGGACCCTCCCCCCGCCCGGCGTCGAAGGGGCGGCGGGCGACCTCGCCCCTCCCGGGAAGGGGTCCCGCGTGGGCCGCTTCCTGCCCGCCCGCGGCTCCGAAGGACCCGTGCCCGTTGCGGCCGGTGCAGCGCCCGACGGGAGGTTCCCCCCTCCGCCACTCCCGACGGACCTGCCGAAACCCCTCGGGCCCCATCCAAGGGACCCCCGGCTCTGTCCCCCCCGCAGCCCCAATTCAAGACACACACACCACCCCCGTATGTGTGTGTGTGTGGGGGGGGAAATTTGCCCTCCGGCCAGCCCTTCGGGGCCCCTTCAGCCCCTCGGCCGGCAGGGCTCGGGGGAGGGCGGTCAGGGCAGCCCTCTGATGGACCGGGTCAGCGGTCGAACGGGCCGAGGACGCCCCCAGACCACCTGCCGGTGGCTGAAGCTGCAGGGAAAGCGGAGGATGGGGCGCAACCTCGCCCCCCCCGCCCGCTTTCCTCCTGGACGTGGCCCCGGGCCCTGGAGCAGCCCCCCTCCCGCCCCAGAGGGCAGAGAGCGGGAGAGGTATTGTCTGGGGGCCGCTTATCAGGAGGGAAGTGCAGACCCCCATGGTGCTGGGCCACCAGCCCTGAGGGTGCGGTGGGTAGAGGGAGGGGCCGGCTCTCCCCCCCCCATGTCTTGGATCAGGCAGAAGTTGTGACACAAGACACAAGTGCGGGGGGGGGGAGGCTTGGGGACAGGGCTTTAGTTGTGGGGCTGATGGCACAGCTGCTGCAGGAGAGGTTTCCTCTCCTCTGGCACCCAGGGTAGCTGCAGAGTCCCCAAGGACCACCCAGAAGCCCCCCCCCCATCCAACGTTCCAGGCTAGGCAGAGCTGCCCACTGGCTGGCCAGCTTCTTTTTTGGCCAGGGAAGCAACCCCAACCCCCCCCCCCCAACCAGTGCTGGAGGAGGCCTGGGGCTGCCCCACAGCTCTGGACAAAAGAGCAGGAATGGAGCAGGCCCAGCAATGCGGCGGTTTCGGCTGAGCCCTCTGGGCCCCCCTTGCCAGAGGGGCTGGGAGGAAATATGTGGAATGTGCGGCTGCAAAAGGAATCCAGAGGAATTGCCAGAAAACACCCATCTTTTACTGGAAGAGAGTCAAGAGCATTTACACAAAATCGTCTGAATTGCACGAACAGTGAAGGCCAACGAAGCCAGAGAGCCCTCGTCCACTTTCTGTACAAGCACAGCAGGGGCCCCTCCAATCCCCCCACCCCACAAAAGCCAGTGATGTCACTGGTACATTCCTTCCACTCTGTCTGCTGCTTTCAAAATAATATTAAAAAGCTCTTGCTGATCTGCCGTCGGGCTCAGAGCAGCTCACGGAAAAACATAAACAAGAACATAAACGTTTTTAAAAAAATAAGGAAAAAAACACCCAAAGGTCCCAGTGCAGAAGTCTGGTTTAGCCCCCTCCTCAGCTGTAGTGAACAGAGCAGGGCAGGCAGCCTTTTGGGGCCAAGGGTTCCGCTTCGGGGCAGCCTGCTCCGAGCCTGCAGCTTCTCCAGGTCAGAAAGAGAGCAGGGCAGCCAAGTTGGTTCGTTCAAGCCTTCGTGGTTTCGTTCTGCCATCCTGGGTCATTTTGCTGGTTCAGGAATTGCTGTGAACCCAGAAGGTGGTCAGTTCAATAATCAAGCTATATCTCTGGTGTAGATGTAGCTAAGTGTCTGCATCGGATTTCTAGCAACTTCAAAGCTGGATTTGTGCAGTGGGGTCGATTTTAGAACTGCATCACCTGCTAAGCCACACAAGAATGGAACCAAAGCTTACATAACCAAGTTTATCGTTTCTGGTTGCAGCACTGGAATGGAATGTGTGGGTGCCCTGGGGAGAGGGGGGAAGAGATGCTGTCAGGAAACAGAAGGAGGACAGGAGCCCCCAGCTGTCTTAAGGTCAGAGGAAGAAACTTAGGAAGGACCCTCCCTACGTTATCAGGTTCTAGGGGGGAATTTTCAGACTTGCACGATTCTGTGCAATCAGCTTACAATGAAGTAGAATTGATTCATCTAGTTGTGTTTCCTGTCTGGCTTATCTTGGAAGGCCAAGCCCCTAGATTTTAACCCAGTTAAGTGTGTTTTGTGAAACTGGCTAAAATGTTGGGTGGGACGGGGGGGGGTAATTTAAGGGCCAGAATGAAAGAAAAAACGGTAGGACACAAAACAGAAAGGGTCTTAGAATACCTATCCATCATTATTCAATCAATTATCCAGCCCTTTAATAAATTCCAATTAACTAGCTTAATGAACTTGGCAAGTTAAAGATAAGAAGAGGGAAGGTGAGGCTTGGCAAGTCAAAGACAGCTGCAAGTGGGAACTGCTTTAAGCAGCGAAGGGAGAAAGCTGCCAGTTGGGCAGGCCATCTGCAGGCGGTGGATGTCTCAGTTCAGTGACACGCAGGGGAACCGCTCAAACGTTAGGAAGCAGCTTCAACTCCAGGTTTAATTTTGCCGTTAGTCACTTTGGTTTCTCCTGGGCTGAAATCAACAGCAATCAAATTGACAAACTGCTGCCAGTTTCGAGTGGCAAGCAGGAGTGAGCCCCAGGGCCACCCAGGATGGGCGGGAGCACACGCAGCCCTCCGGGGTGGGAGCAGCCCTTGTCAGCACCACGCAGGATGGGCCCTGGCCCCGAGTGGGCTAGCTCAGGCCCAGCGTAATGGCCCGGTTTTCTTGTGCTGCAAGAGGAGCGAGGCTCATCCATAACTTCCAGCTGTGCTGAGCTGCCACCACAGCCCAATAAACCCAGAGGGCACCACTGGGCGTGTAGGCAGCCCCTGGAAAGCTTCACTAGAGAAGCAGATTCAGAGGCGAGTGTGAGTCGGTCCTCTCCCGGGGCTCTTGGCTTCTCGTGGTCTTCCAGCTCACACGTGGCTGGGCAACTCGCCTGCTCAGGTCCGTTGGCAGCTGGCAGGGCGAGCAGATGTCTTTGTGCCACCAGCAGAGCGGCTCTGCCCATCACAGCCAGCAGGACACTCTTCAAAAGAGCTCTATGAGGCCTTCAGAAAGATTACAGATGCCTACGAGACTGGGAAGGGATTTTAAGAGGGCCGAGCAACTGGACATCTGTCCACTGTCCAGAAGAAATTGACAAGTGGAGATGTCAAGCCACTGCATCTTTGCCCAGACCATCCCAGCCAATTTAGCCCAAGAGCAGAAGACGGGATAATGAAAGTCTCCAAAATTTCATCATGAGGCCTGTGAGTAGTTCTACTTCACTCTACCGTTAGAAAGAAGCTGCACAGATCTGCAAGGGGGTGTGTGCGCGTGCCAGGAGACATCAGGGCAAGACTAACATTTGCTCACAGACACCCGGGCACCGAGACCCAAGGCTCCCTGCCCTGGCAGACGAGACGTTATCTGGCCACAGTTCCCTGAAGTGAGCTTCTGGGTCAATGTGTTGGGGAAGCCAGGCAAGGTTGGGCCCAAACCAAAGTCGCCCTTTCACCAGAAGAACCGGACACCAATTCTAAAGCAGAGTGAGAGTTACAAGTTACGGTCTGGAAATTCTTCGGGGCTTTGGGAAGCTCACCATCCCAGAAGGCACCGCGAAGCCTTCGTGGCGCCAGGGGATCCTTCAGGGCAGCAGGAGGCCACCTCTTCGGGACGGCCACGTCAAGGCCACCTCTAAATCCATCGAGGTGCCGGGGGCTGAGTTGGGCCACGTGCGCCTCAAGCGTTGCGCAGTTAAAAAACACGCTGCGTGGAGACGAGGGGAAAAATCCCCTCCCCCTCTGTTGGATGTCAGAGACCGGGAGGCAGTTACAAGAAATGCCCGAGGTTGCTTCTGCCAAAAGGGGAAACGACGTGTGTGTGTGTGTTAATTTTTCCACAGAAGGGAACGCCCATCTGTTAATTTCTTGTTAAATACAAAAAAAGTCGATTGCAATTTTTCAGATTTTTTTTTTGTTCAGTTGCATCACCCTTATACTATATATTGCTAGAATAAAGATAAAATATTAATATGTCCACATATGTAAAAGAAAATGAAACCTTACATGGGTATGTTTTTGTAATGACTTTCCCAGGCTGCTCCGCATGGGCTGCTGTCCTTCCCCATCCCCGCATAAGGGGAAACAGGCTGGAATTCCCTGCTGCTAAACCAGGGGGAAGAGCGCCCCCGTGAGGGAGAGAGAGGAAAAGCCCCAGGAGAGCCTTCCACCTGCTGAGAATCCCTGCAAGGACCAGGCAGCAGTCCTCACCCCCCCCCCAAACTGGGCAGGGGAGAGGGGCAGCCGTCGTGCCCACAGAGCCGGGTCCCCTTGGAGAACCTAAAAGCAGCCTTGTCGGATCAGGCCCATCAGAGGGAGTCCAGCATTTTGTCTTCTATGGAGACCAACCAGCTGCCTTTGGGGTGCTCTTCAGCAGGAAATGGAGACCCCCCTTCCCCCCCACCCACCCTGCAAGTGGATCTGGAGCCTTCAGCCTTGGGCTGAGAGCAAGACCCCTGCAGCATGCGAAGCGATGACAGGCTTAGCGTGCTGCTAAGGCCATCATGGCTTCTACTACCCACTCGGTCACCACGACAGCCCCACCAGGCCAGAGTGGGAAGTGAACTGAGTCAGGGCTTGAAAAAGGCCTCGTGGAGACCAGCAGCTCCAGGACTGAGGAAGGAAAAGACACCACTTGGGGAGTAGTTTCTGCTGGCAGGAACTTCTCAACTTTTTATTTATTTATTTAACAAATTTATATTATAGTTCAGAGGTGACTCCTGGCAGCTTACATCATTTATAAATCCAGTGCATAATAAAAAAAACCCATAAAAAATCCACCCCAACCCCACCCCGGCAGAACCATCCCATCCAGTCAGCCGGCCAATCGGCTCCGTCTCCATTCGTGATGATTCAGGAGACGATGAAGCCCAGGCGACCGGGAGGTGCCACCGAGAAAGGCCCTTTATTCCGGAGGGCACCGGGGCAGCCCCTCCCCTCAGGAGCCCCTGCCTCCCTCCCGGCCTTCCAGCCATCAGGCCTCCAGGTGCCTGTTGAGGCGGCGCAGCTTCTCCTTCTTGTTCCGGTTCCCGTGTCTCTTCCACGGCTTCCCGGCTCCATCGGCCGAGCCAGGTCCGGAAGGGAGGTGGGCAGCCGTCTCTGCTGGGCAGCCTACTCTGGCCCGGTTGCCTCTGGTCAGGGCCCGGACATTCTCCTGGAAGGCAGGCGAAGCCTTGAGGCCCCGTGCAGGGACAGGCAAAGGCCCAGCCCAGGGCCGCACCAGAAGGGGCTGCTGGCCGGGTGGACACCGGATGGCCGGAGGGCAAACCCTCCCCTTCCCAAGAAGCAGCTCCAGCAGGGCAGGAGGGGACCCCGGGCGAGGCTTATGAGGGCAGCTCCAGGGAAAAGCCCTCTGGGCAACCAACCTTTGCCCACCCAGCCTCTGCTCAGCCCCAATAAAAACACGCAACCACTTTAGAACTAGTCTGTGTGCTCCTGTTGGTGTGGAGACCTTGTGAATTTTATTGTGTTGCCGTGGCTGGGTTTATTTTAAATGCTTACGTCTGTCAGAGCTAGGTTGTGTTTGCACATGTTAACTTGGTTAGCGTTAACCCTGCTTCATTTAGGCCTCCTGCAATCTGCAACGTTAGTTCCTCTGAAGTGAGCTTCTGGGTCAATGTGTTGGGGAAGCCAGGCAAGGTTGTGTGTGTGTGTGTGTGTGTGTGTAGGGGGAGGTTTCGTGAGAGTGAGGAAGGAGGGGTGGGATTGGGTGGGGGATGGAGGCACGCAGGAAAGGCAAATGCCAGGGCAGCAGGTTCCTCTGAGTAATTCCAGCAACTCCCGCCCCCTTTTTAAATTCTGGAGACTGATTCTGCCTGAACCCCGTTAGGGCAGGAAGACGAGGGGGCACCGGGCATGTCAGTCCCGGCCATTTGCAGCAGCATCCGGGGCCCACTGAAAGCTGCTCTGTTCGGGGACACGCCCCCACCCACCGCAGCATGGAGCGGCAAGACCAGGACCAGCGCCTCCCCCTGCCTCACCTGGTGGAAGAAGGCCACGTCCACGGGGTTCTCCGTCTGCTTCGCCCTGGGGCCCCTGCCAGACGGCGGCTGCCCCTTGCGCTGCGCTGCTGCCCCTTTGCTGGGCCCGAGCCTCTCGAGCCCCGCCTGGAAGAGCTTGGCATCCACGCCCGGAGGCGGGTGGCAGTAGAGCAGCTTGCCCTGCAGGGAAGGCCAGGAGGAGGAGCGCTCAGAAGGAGCCGCCTGCCACCCGGGGGAGCAAGGCCGTGTCCTCGGGTTCCCTAACCTTGGCCTCCCCATTCCCGGGGATTCCTTGCTTTCTGCCTGGGTTCACACATTGGGTTAGACCAGTGCAGTTCGGGTTGGGCTTGGGCTAACGTGGGAACCCAGAAGTGTGGTTTCCGTAACAGCCCTGAGTAAAACCAGCCAAGCCAGAGCCGAGGAGAATGCCTGTGCCCGACCTGTGGGCTACATCAACAGTTTTTCTGGGCAGTTGCTGCCTACATCCAGCTTGTCTGTTCTCGGAAATATCTTCCAGTCTGGATCAGAAATGACACCAGCCGTAGCAGACGTATAGCGCTGAACAGCCCTCTCAGTCTAAGCGGTTTACGGAGTCAGCCTCTTGCCCCCAAGAAATCTGGGCCCTCATTTTACCGACCTCGGAAGGATGGAAGGCTGAGTCAACCTTGAGCCGGTCAGTATCAAACTGCCCAAATGCTGGCAGTCGGCAGTCAGCAGAATCAGCCTGCAATACTGCATTCTAACCACTGCGCCACCACGGCTCTTATCCTGGAGTACCGTAAAAGAGGTTTCTCCTTCCTTACAAGTATTCCTTACTGAATAGTGGGGGGGGGGGCCCTCTCTGGGTGGGGTTGGCTTTGCCTCCTGCCAGGCCAAAGAGGTGGTGCAGAGACCTCCCACTCAAGCAGAACTGCCAGCCCCTGTGTCAAAAGGAGGCACCCTCTGCACCCTGCACTTTTGAAAAGTTAGGGGCCGGCTCTGCTCCAAGGCCGGCACCAGGGCTCAGGCGCCCCAAAACGCACCGTGACGTAGTCCTTCAGCACGAGACGGGCTGAGCGCGGCTGGTCTGGCTGCCCGTGATCCGTCATGAAGCCCCTCATGCCTGTGTGGAGGGAGAAAGCGAGAGGCCGGGAGTCACCATACCTGCAGGACAAGCATCTTGGGGGGGGGGGGAAGTAAGCCCAGGCCCCAGAGCCTTTGCTGGGGAGACAAGGGGGGCAGCACAGAGCTTAAGTCTATCCCAGGATCTGGGCCCTATCAAGGCTTTGTACTGGCATGGCAATTAGACGCTCCCCACTCCCCCTTCCAAGGAGACCTAGGTTGGAGGGTCAGATTTACTGCCGAGGAGGAGCAGGAGGAGGAGGAGGAGGAGGAGGAGGAGGAGGAGGAGGCTGCATCATTCCCCGTTAAGAGCTTCCCAGAATCTGCTCTTGGGGAGTGACAATCCCCTTCCTCCCCTTTCTGTGTCCTCAGCCAGAAAGCCGTCTGTTCCCAGCCCAGGGGGATTTCCGCTAAGTGGTTTTCTCTGATGTGAGGTTCCACTTCACCGCCCCCAAGCCTCACCTGTCCCGCCTCACCCCCCCTTGCCCCCCCAACCCCCCCCCCCCCGAGGTCACCCTCCAGACCAGCGGTCTAAGCTGCAGTCCCTGGCCTGGTCTCCCTGGAGCTTGTGGACTCAACACATTCAGATCCCCCCCCACACACACATACACATGCACACTCTCAGGCCCACCCAAGGGGGTGTTTACTCACAGCCCAGGGCCGAGAGAAGCTCCTCTGAGGTCGGCGTCCGGTCAGGGTCCTCATCCTCGCGTGGCCGGAGGATGCTGATCCCATAGGTGGCCTCCAAGACTGGCCGAGGGATCCGTTGGCAGACGTGGGGGAGTGAAGGAACCATCTCCTCTTGAGAGACCCCCCCACCTCCCCTCCCCTCCTCACTCTAGGACAGCTGAGCTCCATCTGGATGAGGCCAGCACCTTCCCCTCTGCCTCCCAGCTGTTTCCAGACATCGGGGACTCTCCGGCCAGAGGTCCAGAGTCCGGTCCAGGGCCCTCCGCCTCCCTTATTCAGGAAACTGATTTTTACGCCCAGCACCAGTTCTCCGAGGGAAAGACCAGCCCCCCCCCCCCCACAGGAAGGCTATGAAGAAAATTGGCAGCGTCATTCACAAGTTCTTTCCTCCCTCCCCTGCCCTGGTGCTCCCCGAGAAAGGATATGAGGGTGACGGGGGGGACGTGGTCCCGCAGCTGGTCGATGGGCAAGATGCCGCTGCAAACCATTTCGGCTTTGGTGGAGACAAAGGAGGGCATCACCAGCCCAGGGCAGTCGCAAAGGCAAAGGGAGGGCTCCACGAACAGCGTCTGCCAAGGCCCCTCCCCCAGCTTAGAACAAGCCCCTCCCTCCTGCGGGGAAGGAGGGGGCAGGCTGGCCCAGGGCCGGGCTTCCCCCACAGCAGAGCCAGGAGGGCTCCGCAGGCCTTCCCATCCCGGGGCTCCTGCCCCCCCCCTTTACGCTCACTGGGGAACCGGCAAGGGCCCCCTGGCCACCTCCTGGGCTCTCCAGAGAGGAGAACGAGGCGGCCAACGGGGAGCAAGAAGGGAAACCCAGGTCAGCGGCAGACCAGGGCACACCTGCGGCCCCGGGGCAGACGCAAGGCCTTTCCCGGAGGGAGGTTGGGGGGAGGGGGGGCTCCATCAGCCCAGAGAGCTCCCCGCAGTACCTGGAAGTGCTTTGTGCGTCCTGGCGTGGCAGAGACGGACACCTTCTTCTTCCCGAGGATGGTGTTGATGGTCGAGCTCTTCCCTACGTTGGGGTAGCCCACCTGGGAAGGAAGGGAGGCAGGGGGGGGAGGGAGGGGGGCGGAGCAGACACTGGTCACTCCAAGGAGCTCAGCCGGGTCGTCTGTGTGTGAAGGGCTGCCTGCTTTTATTCCAGCCTGATCAGGGTTGGGGAGGCTGAGGGTGTCAGGAAGGGCCAGGTGGGCTTCCTCCGGTTCCAGAGCGAGGGTGCCGAGTGGGGGATGGAAGCTACAGGAAAGCAGCCCCCCCAAAGGAAGCCCTCGGTGACCCAGAGGGGCGAAGGGTCCCTTTCAATGGGGGGGGGGCTGCACAGCCACCTTTTTTTGGAGGTCTGGACGGGGGTTTCTGCCCCGAGCAGGGACCTGGGCTGAAGCCCCTCTCTGGGCTCTAAGGTTCCAGGAATTTAAGGGTGCAGAGCAGGTATATATTTTTTCAAGAGGATGCAAGAGGAAATACGGCAAAATGGAGGCCTGAGTGCAGAAAGTGAAAGAACTGTTTGTGGAAGCGAAATGAGCAGCCCAGCCCCCTCTGGGCCTCCCGTCCTCCTCAGCCCCCGGTCACCGTAACTTAGCCAAGAGGAAAAGTGCTCGGTCTCCCCCCCCCGCCAGAAGCCTTTTCCAGCGCTGTGACAGGGTCCAAACTTCCCCCCAGGACAGCCTTTGGCCGTCTGGGACCAGGAAGGGGCCCCGCCTGGTCTCTCCTGGCAGCAGCACTGGGGGGGGGCACCCTTGGAGGCCTTGCCCACCTCACCCTGCAGCCTGCTCCACACCCCCACCCGGAGGGAGGGAGGGAGGCTCGGACAGGCACCCCCCAGCGCAACCATCAACTCACCAAGCCAACGGTGAGCTGCCCCTCTCTGACCTTCTTCCTCCCAGCATGAAGAACTTCAAATATCTCCAGGAGCTCCTCTGTTTGTACCAGGCGGCTGCTGTTTCTGACGGGGGGGTCCCGGGGGGGTGCTGGTTGTGAGAGCTCAGCCCTGCTTCTCCCCAAGGGCACAACGGGGGTCTCTTGCTCCCCATCTTCAGAGCAAGTCAGCCAGGCTTCTTCTTCCTCCTCCTCCTCCTCCTCCTCCTCCTCACAGTCCTCATACACGTCTTCCTCCCTGTCGCTATCCTGCTGGGTGCCGGGGGGGCTTTTTTCTGCTTTTCCGTTGGTGGTCAGCTGCTCCCTTGGGCCGGCCCCCTGGCCAGCCGGGTCTGCCACCTCCGTGGTTTCCAGCTGCTGAGCAGAAGGAAAGGGGAGCCCTGTGATCAGAAGCTGCAGAAGGTTGCAGGAGGCCCTCCGAGGACCAGCTTTCCCCCCCCGAAGAAGACTTTTGAGTTTCCACTCAATACGTTCCCTTGCAGGGGTGTGTGTGTGTGTGTGTGTTTGCTTGAAAGGCCTTAATCACCGAGGCGGCACAGCTGCCAGGTGACACGGCTGCAACCCAGGCTGCTTTCCCCAGCAAGCAAGAAACCGAAGGCAAGCCTCCTGGGGGAGGGGGACCCACACCGGTCCACTCGGGTCACGCCAGGTGCTCGCAGGGCAGGAGGTTTAAGGCCGGCACCTGAAGCAGCTGAAGGTCTGGGCACCACGTAACCCTCTGATCTTTGGGAAGCCGAGCAGGGCTTCCTCCCAGGCCCCCCCCCCCTCTTACCTCAGGGTTGGCCCCCAGCCGGTTCCCCTCTGCCAAGGCCGACCAGAAGACCACGCGGACCCCCTCCTCCTCAAAGAAGCGGGTCCAGGCCGAGCGCTGCTCCTCCCCCAGCAGGTCGGCTTTGTTGAGCAGGATGAGGCTCTGCTTCTCCGGGCTGATTTCTTTAGCGTAGCATTCCTGCAAGATCCCAAGCGGCAGGAGGATGAAGGGAGGGCATCCCCGCCCTTTCCCAGGGGCTGGGGAAGAGAACTGGCAGTTGCCCTTCATGAGGGGGTCCTTGGTGCCCTCTGGGCTTCGTTCTCTTGCAAGCGCTTCATGGCCCTAACTAGGTGACATCATCAGTGCTAGATGTGTTACCTGGTTACGTCTGCAAGAAAACAAGCAAGCTCAGAGGGCACCAAGGACCCCTCATTTCAACCCTGAGCGACAAATGTTCTCCTTCACTGGAGTTGCACTTAATAGGAAGAACCCCTCTGGAGGAGGAGGCCCCAGAATGTGAACGTGGGAATCCGGCCGAGAACATTCGGGCAGGCAGGAAACAAAGCAGAGCTAATGCTGGCCAGGGATGCTCTCGGCTGGCCAAAGATCTGGACAGCACCTCCTGGCCCTGATTTGTTCTTCAGGGAGGAGAGGCAAAGTAAAAAAACCCACTCGGCCAGGACAGCAACGTCCTAAAACGTCCAGAGTTTTGGAGAGACCATCAAAACCAGAGGCTCAGGGAATCACCAGCCGGGTTCTCATGGCCAGAAACCACCAAGTCAAAGGAAGCACAGGAGAGCCGGGAGCCGTCCAGAAACACGACTGTGCAAGGGCAGATACCGCACAAAAAGGACACCGGCTTGGAAGGGCAACTAAGAGCCACACTGAGGGCTTCCTGGCTCTCTCCGTGGAGGGAAAGGGCGGGACGGACCCATTGCTAGGACGGTAACAGGTGAGGGCGCTCATCTCCAGCTTTGTTTCCATTTATTCCTTAAAGGGGAACTGTGTTTAAGGGGACATAACAAGAACAAAAAAAAAGGGACGACATGGCTGCCCAGGGAACACACGTCAGTGATTTGGGTCAAGCTGAGAAGAAGCGCCCGGAGCAGAGCACAAGGCCCCCAGGTGGACTCCGCTGGAAGATGATCAAACCTGGAAGGACGCCATCGGGACACTCCTGAGGCTCGGGAGGGTCTCACAAGCCACACTCACGAGCAGAGACCCACAAGCTGAGCCTCAACGGGGACAAACGCCGAGTGCCGCAACATCTGGGTGGGGGGTGGGGATCCCCTGGATGGGAACATTCTGGGCCACAAAGGATCCGTGGAAAGGATCTCAGTGCTTTGCGGGGGGGGGGTCACCACTCTACCATGAACCAAGGGTGTGATGCAGCCACAGCCACAAGGGAATGTGGCCACGTTAGTGTTCCTCTCTTAACCTGCATTGCTCCGATCGCACCCAGAAGCCAGTCCTGAGCACCTGCTAGGAAAGACATCAAAAACCAAGCAGAAATGAAGGAGAAAATCAAGGGGGCCAAACTGACAGGAGGGAAGTTCAAAAGCCACGTTAGAAAGGATGACTTCACAGAAAGAGTCGTGGAAGCTGGGAACCAAGTTCCAGCGGAGGTAGTGGGTCGATCGTCAGAAACTGAGTTTAAACATGCCTGGGAGAAACACACGTCCATCATCCGACAAAAAATTAAAAATAATTAAAAAATGATAAATAAATAACAGCAACAACAAAACTTAGAAAGGCAGACTCAGTGGCCTCCTCTCTCTTCTGCCGTCACTTTTCTGTGTTTCTATGTCGTCCATCTGGGGCAGGTCCCGAGGAGAGCAGCCAAGACGGGCCGAAGGGAAGATTTGCCCGGGGCAATAGGAGATGCGGGGGGGGGGGGGGGGCTTGTTTGGTCTGGAGAAGAGAAGGCTGCAGAGACGAGAAAGCTGCCCTTAAATATTGGAAGGGCCATTATGGGGAAGACGGGGCAGAATTGCTCAGAGACAGAACAAGCGTCAGTGGGTTTCAGCTACAAGGAAGTTGACTCTGGCCGGAGCTCAGGAAATGTTTTCTAACAGCAACAGCTGTTCAGCGACGGAAGAGAAACTTCAGGAGGAGGTTTGAAAGGCCGTCTGTTGGGGATGCTACCCGGGGGGGGGGGGGGAGTCCTGCACTGGGCAAAGTGTTGGGCCAGAATTCAGGGCTCTCCAACCGTGGCAACTTCACGACTTGTGGACTTCAACTCCCAGAATGCTGGCTGAGGAATTCTGGGAGTTGAAGACCACAAGATGTAAACTGCCAAGGTTGGAGAAGACGCCCGGACTCAACTATCTCCAGAATCGGATGGTTCTGCAGTCACGGTCATGAAAGGCTGAGTGGCCTCCAGGCGGGAAGTCACAGCCACAAAAACATCCTTCTTGTTTCTGAGGGGGGAGCCGCCTCTGTTCAGTCACACGAAGTGATGCCAGCTTCTATTTATAAACTCTGTCACCCTGTGACATCAGGTGGATGAAGAATGTCAGCAAGCACGGTCCTCCGAGGGGAGTTCCTGATCCGTTTGCTGAGAATTTTCTCCTTCAAGTGACAGGAGGAGGTCAGCCATCCCATAGCAACCCACAGGGAAAGTTTAGTGAAAGAACTGGAATAGTGGAAAGATTGGAGGAATGGGACTCTCTAAAGCCAAATCTGCCTGCAGCCGAACGTGTATCTTGGGCTTAATTCCAGGGCTAGATAGCCCAACTGACCCCCCGCTGCTCATGACGGTAGCTTGCAAGACCCTCCTAAGTCTTAAGAGTATCCCGATGCCCTCCAGATTTGATAATCGTCCATCCTCTTACGGAGCCCACGTTGGGCCCTTTGCTTCTGGGCACTTTTCAAAGCACTGACCTATGTTCCCTGGGCGGCCAAATTTCCATTTTCTTTTTTGTTACGTCCACTTAAGCACAGTTAAGGAATAAATGGAAATGAAGCTGGAGATGAGTGGGCCCCCTCACCTGCCACTGTGCTAGCAGTGATTGGCTCTCTTGGTAAGAGAGGGAAGCAGGAATCCCGAGAGGAAGGCAAGCACAGGCCCGGTCACAAGGACAGGTGCCGGAGCTACAAAACCCGAGGGGGGAAAACGAAGCTCAGGATGAGGATGGCAGAGGATTTGTTTACCAAACCTGTTAGGCCCCCCGTCTGGGCGGGGGTGACTCTAAGGGTAAAAAAGGGTTTCCGTAGAGCTGCCCGAGAGAAAAGGATCTGCACACCAACCCTGCTCCATGGGGAAGTCCAAATACCAACAGGTAACAAAGAAAAGGCAGGCCTGTTCAAGCACTATTTTGATTCAGCCTTCACCAAAAAAATAAAATAAAAAAAAAGCCGCCAGCGGGAGCTGGGTCGAAGGCTGAAGCTGAGAGGAGCGGGGTCCGGGAACCCTCGGCCTCCAGGGGCCTGAGGAACTGCACCGTCAAAGGAACGAGGCGAAGGATCTACGCTGGAAAAGCCTTCGGAACGGAAGGGGGGCCAAGAGCTGGAGAAAAGCAAAGCTGCCTCTCTGGTCGAAGGCGAGGAGGGAGGAGGCCGGCCGGTCTGACACGGATGTCCCCGAGAGAGCAGACGACCAACGGAACTGGGTGTCTGTGGAAGTGGCCTCGGGAGACAGACGGGGGGGGGGGGGAGAGAGAAGGCCTGCAGTTGGAAGAGAGGCCGCTCCGCCCGGGAAGCCTTTCCCCCAGGGACCCTCCTCTCTCTTCAGTCCCTAGAAAACTAGGGAGGGTCCCGTGGAAAACGCTCTCTTGCCCACCTGCAGAGCAGGCTGCTTCCTGTCAGAGGATCACCTAAGCTGCGGGGCCCCCTCCCCTCACTCCAGGTCCTTCCTGCGCAGCATCACAGAGAAGGATCTGGAAGCACTTTGAAAAAATGTAATTGCCAGAAATCAGCCTGGGTCCCTCAAGGATTTTCCCCCCTCTTTTTGCTGGACTAATTCTCTTTCTTTTTTTGGTTTGCTAATGTACATAATAGACGGTTAAGAAGGCTATAACTTAGTACACCATCATTAGAAAAGTAATCCTAAAAATAAGAGGAGCTGGATAATGGAACCACGTAACCCATCATGATGCTAGATTTTCTTTCAGCGGACCTCTTAAGGCAAAGACTAAACAGGCTTTTATCTCTGCAGGAAGCCAGGACTTTGCCCCAATGGTCTAAACGGCCCCGCCGAGCTCCGTCATGCCGTGATTCGTACTCTTCACCAACTACTAGCAGGTCCATTACTAAAGAATACATCATCAGACCCAAATTGGGACTACCCTTCATTGCACGCAGGGTCGATTAAGAAATCTAGCATTACTGAAGGAATTGCAAGTCACAGCAAAATTTGGTGTGCAGAGCTGGAACCGGAAGGATCTGAAGGCAACACTGGACCCCATGACGATGTATTCATGTGCACCAGGAAGCGCCACCGGCCTTCCCTCCTCACCGCTCTCAGCTCTATCGCAATCCGGAGCCAGCCTGGGGCTATCAGGACGCCTGGGGCTCTCTTGGCTGCTTTATCCTCAAGAGGTCAGAGGTCAGAGGAAGGTGCCCGGGAGGCCCCAGAGCTGTGGAGATGCCGAGGAAACCCTAAACCTCAAATGACGCAGGGCTTCCTGCCTGAGCAGGGGGTTGGACTAGAAGAGGCTGAGAACCCCCAGGCTGTAGTACCTACTCTTCTTGCACGAGATGCTGCTGGCTCAGCCATTCTGTTTTCACATTTACCAATTCACGTGCTCCGTTGTGACAGGTAAGAAATACTTTCCTGCCCATTTCAGGAGTCAGACCCCTCCTTAAAGCCCCTTGGTGATTTATCTAGGCTCTTGTTAAATGCCGCCCATGAACCAATCCCTCCCGCCGGTCCCCCCAAAACAGAGGCTGGCATCTACGCGTATCTGAGCAGCTGAGTGGCCGTCCTGCTGGCAGGCTTGTGGCTTTCGGTTAGTTGTCTGCAACACCCCACCACGGTCAGTTTTCCTCCCCGAGCGTGCCAATCTGCAGGGCTCGCTTGCAATTTTCCAAGACTAGACCTCTGGGATCAGGAAGGGATTCGTCACGGTCTGGATACGGCCCAGCAGTGGAAACAGGATGTTCTTGGATCCCTGGGACATTCCGTCCCTGCAAGGCTGACAAGCTTCACCTGTCCCCGGTTCCAGTCCCCAGGGGAGCAGTGGGTTGCACCCCACAATTTTCAGTCAGAGGGACATCCTCCTAGATGGAAGCACCAGGGTGGGCGTGAACAGACGCAGCCGCTGGGACGGCTGCCAGCTTTATGAACGTGGACTGTCAGGAAGGCAGGATTTCTTGCCCCCTGCGCATCTTGTCCGTTTGTTCTGGTGACAAAATATTTTTTCGTTTCTCTGTCAAACCCAGAGGAAATAACGGGGGGGGGGGGGACCCCGGGTTCAACGTGCACCCAGGCTCTATGGTGTGCTGCCTACTACACAGATGCTCCTTGCCTTGGTGAAAACTGGAGTGAGTTTGCCTAATGATGGATGCTAAAGGGGAAAAACCTCTGATGCGCAGCTAACAAAAAAGCGCTCAGTCCCAGCTAGTCCCTCGGGGAGAAAAGACCACCTAGCAAAGCAGCTCTGCAACCCTCAGACTCTGAGCCTCCATCCGAATAACTGAAGTTCAACCCCGCCATCTCCCCGTCCTTGGCTCATCTTTCTCCCTCGCGTGTGGCACCGACTGCAGCCACGGGGCTCCTTCAGGAGGCCCAGCCCCGCAAAGGGAGCCCTTCACGCTCTGGGAAGAAGAGGAGGGGAAGCATCGGCCCTGCCTGCTCAGCTGGAGGACGGCTAGTCCTGTCACTCCCGGAGAGAGGTCAGCGTCTCCGAGGGCTCCATGAAAGAGCTGGAAGGGATCCGGAATCAGAGGTCATCTCACCCGCCCCCTGTGGTCAGCGCAGGGTCCATCAGACCATCTGAAGACCGCCAGCAAAGGCGATCCATCGCTCGGTCACCTCCAACCCCCTCCCCCCCCGGCCCATCTGGAGTCACTTCAGCCTTCTCGGACTGCGGCTCGTAGGCTCCTTCTGAACTCATCCCTTTTCTGGATCTGCTGAATTCACTGAGCCACAAGCTAGCGGGATGAGCTCAGCTGGGCCAGGCACAAAGCTGGGGAAAAATTAAGCCAGGCCTAAATGTCTCCGTGAGAAAGGTTGTCATGGGAACACAGCCAGCTTCTGACCCTGAATGGCCACGTTTTGCTCTGCCAGAAGGGCGTGGGAGGCAGCCTTCCTGCCTTCTTCAGGCCCAGGGAGGCAGGGATAGGCCTGACCCACCCTTCCCGAAGAGAAGGACCCACCTTCAGAGTCACAAATGCTCTGGCAGAGGTCAAAGGAAGCTTCCTGCTTCTGTTAAAATAGCCACACCTGCCCAGGTTCTCCCCCCCACCCAAGCCTTTCAAACCGTCTCAGAAACGCCGGTCTGAAATCACATGGCAGGTCCCAAATTCAGTGGGCCTGCTGGAAAACCGCACTGCCCTCACTGTAAAACTCCCTGGTGGAGTTTTACAATATCCTGCCTGTCTCAAAAGAGCCAGCAATTCCCTGAAGTGCTGAAGTTCCCTGAAGTAAAAAAGATGCTGAGACTCTGGAAAGAATGCAGAGAAGAGCAACAAAGATGATCAGGGGACTGGAGGCTAAAACATACGAAGAACGGTTGCAGGAATTGGGTATGTCCAGTTTCATGACAGCCTTCCAATATCTCAGGGGCTGCCCCAAAGAAGAGGGAATCAAGCTATTCTCCAAAGCGCCTGAAGGCAGGACAAGAAGCAGCGGATGGAAACTTGAGCAAGGAGAGAAGCAACCTGGAACTAAGGAGGAATTTCCTGACAGTTAGAACAATTAACCAGTGGAACAACCTGAATGCTCCAACACTGGAAGTTTTCAAGAAGAGATTGGACAGCCATTTGTGTGAAATGGTATAGGGTTTCCTGCCTGAGCAGGGGGTTGGACTAGATGACCTCCAAGGTCCCTTCCTATATTATTATTATTATTATTATTATTATTATTATTATTATTATTATTATTAATTATTCTGACCTGTTGTGTATGTCAGATGCAGTCTTTGGAAGAAGCCAAAACACACCCTTGCTTTATTTTCTATTCCCACCCTAATTTTGGCCAGGAGGCAGGATAGCTTGCCTGGCCTGGAACTCGGGGGACTTTTAGTGGGCTTCTAACGCAGAAAGTGGGGCTGCTGCCTCCGTGCGGGCGCCTCAGTTGGTTTTACCTACCAGATCTCGGCACCTGAACAGGAGGGGGTTCCTGGCATCCACAATCTGAACCACAACATCGCTGCAAAAGAGAAGGCAAGGGACGCTATTCCCCCAGCTGAAAGCACATCTCTCTCTCGCCGAGGACGGAGAGCTCAGGGCAGCCCTGGCCCACGGGATCCCAGCAGTGGAGCCCCAGGCAACACCCGGCCACAACACACACAAAGCCTGCAGGCAGGCAAGGGCAGCCCCCCCCCCCCCGCTTGTTCCCAAGGCTGCTTCTTCGTGGCAGGGGATCCTCGCCGGGGCCACCGTGCTCAGGCTCTCCCAAGAGCATCCTGTCCACAAGGAGGCCCCTTTTCGGAGCGGCCACCATCCCACTTGCTCCGACAGGCTGCCTGAGCCACCCAGCAGAGAGAGGCGGCCTGGCCCTGGGAGCTCCCTGGACCAGCACAATCAAAAGGCAGAGTTACCTTCTCTCAAGGACCCTCCAGAGCTGACGCCAGAAGTCCAGGTTTCGCTCAAACGGAGTCAGCAGGAGGTTCTCCTCTTCCTCCATCCTGTAAGAATGCAGGGGAAGAAAGGAGTCCTGGGGATTTTAAGGAAGCACACTCAAGAGATGGCTTTCTAGTTAACAACCACTTTTTTATTTAATAAACGATATACCATGAGTTGAAGGCATAAATCCTGCAAAAAAAAACAACCCACAGATCTGAAAGAGCAATTATGTGACATCCATCACCACAGACCCAATGAGATGGCTGGCCCTAGACCGAAAATTTCTTTCCTGATTCTGGCTTCTGCCAGTTTCCCCTGGAGGTGCAACTAGGAGCCCACCCCCCCACAAGAGATATTTGGGGGGGGGGTCTTTTCCTTTGCAGAAGCAATCTTCTTTGTTTGCTAACTTTGTCCTCAGGGCTGTTTCTACCATTTTATAAGAGCTTTGCTGCTATCTGAATGTTATTTAATGCTTGCCGGCAATGGCAAAAAAGGCACGATACGTCGCGACACGTCACGTGACCTTGCAAGTTTGACACCCCTGCATTAGAGCAAAACACCCAAGTGGCACCAGCTGCTACAGAGACATGAAAGCCGGCCGGGTGACCTCGGCCCAGTCTTTCTCTCAACCCAACCCCCCTCATAGAGTTGTTGCTGTTGTGGGGAAAATAGGAGGAAGAAGCATTAACTGCCTTGGGTGGCCAAATACATATTTAAAAATTGACTGGATAGGGTTTTGAGACTTTTTCTGACCTCACATTAAACCTGGCTAGAGATTAAGGATGACCTCGGCCTTTAGGATTGGGGTCTCCTACAGCAGTCATGAGGACACTTGTTTAAACAAAGCATTTGCCCACTGAGAACATTATCCGAGTATAATTTCTGACGCTGATTACATTCTTCTTTTCTGAAATGCTTGGGGGCTGAGGACCCGCGGCCCTTTTGCCCAGGTAGAAGGCAGCCTTGATTTTAAGACAGTCCCTTCCAAAAGGATTGGATAACGAAGAACTTCAACTGCCTCCATTTCTGTCTCTCCGACAGATATAAGAGAACCTTCCCAAGCGAAATAAATTAACAGAAAATTTCATCTATCTTTCATTAAACAGACCACTTCCCAGGAGAACTTCAATAAAGGGTGGGTTCTTCTTTCACATTTTCATCACCAAACTCAAACTGTTCCCACAGTGCCAAGAGACTGACAGACCGGGGATCCAGGAGTGCTGGGCATCCCTCCACCCTTCAGGACTGCATCATCTTTGTGGGAGAATCACCACGGAGGGCCAATCCAGGCTGCAATGGTTGACACGAGAACAGCCCCAAGTGCAAGATGAGTCTCGTGCGCTCCACTCCCTCTCCCTCCCTCTCTCTCTCTCTCTCTCGGCAGACAGAGCGTCCCCACTTAGGCTGGTGGGGGGCTCTTTGCTGACTCCAGGGGAGAAGACTCACCATGCAAGCTGCCTCCTCCACCTCAGGAAGCTGTCTCTTTCAGCCTGCTCCAGTGCCGCAGGGCTTGTTTGTTCGTCCCATGGCGGCCTGGAAGAACCAAACACAAAATGAAAAAAGAGGGTTGTTAGCCTGCTGAACGCACCACAAAGAAACGCTTGCTTCAGTGCACAAAATGATCCTGGGGAAGAGACCGTTTTGGTAACGGAAACCAAAAGGCACTTGGTAGAGCAGCGTTCCCCAACCTTTCCGGGTTGGCAGCCTAGTGCTGGGGGGGGTGAAGCGGGGGAAGAGGGGATGGTTTTGTGCAAGGGGCAAGCGTGTGCATGTGCACAGCTTCATTTGTGTGAGCCGCTCACGTGAGTTGTTGAGCTGTGCACACACATGCACACTGGCCGCTGCTCATGCAGCCCAGTTGAGAATAGGCCACAGCCCGGAGCTTGTGTGGAGACCCCTGTGCTAGAGGAAGGCTGAAGTCCGCCCCAACCAGAAAAGAGAGCTGGACAGGCTGGGAAGTGACTTTCTGGTTGGTGAGCCTTTCAGGCAGTTCTTCCTGCCCCTCAGGGAAGATGGGGACTAACTTTTCGCAGGCAGCTCCTAAGCCTGAGAATGAATAGTTAAAAGGAACAGGGAGGGAAAGAGAAACAGGACTCAAACATTTTGCATCTATCCAAAATTCATGGGAGGATAGATTTCATAGAACATGTGAAAGAGCTGAAAAGCAAAACAAGTGATGGAAATTAAGCTTGAAGAGAGCTAGCTACGAGCTGCCTCCAGGAGATGCAGAATCATACAATCTTAGAATTGGAAGGGACCCTGGAGGTCTTCTAGCCCAACCTCTTGTCCTGCATGCAGTCCTTCCTTGGTGGCCTAGAAAAAAGGCAGGGCAGGTATAAGAACACGTCCAACCTTGTTTTCCCTAAGGGCAAAGATCTCACCAAAAGGATTCCCTTCCTATCATTAATGTTGCAGCTAGTAAGTTTTCACCAAAGCCACAATCCATATTAACACACGTTACCTAGATCAGCTCAAGAACACAAAATATCGCAAACTGCCGAGTTCTTAGAAATATTTCTCCAGAGAAAATTATTTTTCAAAAACTCAGAAGAGGCAGGAAAAAGATGTCTCGCCTGCCATTATTTGTAACCAGAGGAGGGAACAGGGCACAGGCAGGCAAGATTTCAAGGCTCGCAGAGACGCCGCACGAACAGTTCACAGGCCCTCATTCCCACAACTGTTGTAGCAGAAATATAATATCTAGGTCTACACTCAAAATATCCTTCATGATGAAGCAAAGCTCACAAAGACCTCGATAAGGTTAAAACAAACAAAATGAGGCACTTTTTGACAGAGTCGCCTATAATTTTAGCAAGCTCACATTGAGCTGAGCAATAAAGATGTTATCATCACCCTAGGGAGTTGGGTCCCATTTGCAAACAATCACAACGCCGGAAAGAGGGACGGAGGCTTCGGGGGGGGGGAGGATGGAGGGAGGAGGGGGGAAGGAAGCGGCGGGGGGGTTGAAGCGAGCAGGACGAGGCCTGGCAGGGAGGAGCGGGGACTCCCGCATCTGGAGCGGAGGAAGGAGCCGGGCCCGAGGCCAGGATCCGGCAGGGCCCGGCAGCAGCTTCAGCCCCCCCCCCCGGCCAGCCCACCCACCCCCGTTCGGGAGCGGCGCAGCCAGACGCACCTTCGGGGGACGCGCAGCACCCGCCGCTCCTGCTCCTCCCGCGGGCGGGCGGTCTCCTCCGCAGCCCCGCCGGGGACCAGGCGCACGTCCAGCTTCTCTGCGGGCGGAAAGCGGCGGCGGCGTCAGGCGGGCAGAGGCGCCCCCACCCCGCCGACCCCCTCCCCTCCCCTCCCCTCCCCTCACCTGCCGCGAAGGCGGCGCCCGCCAGCTCCGCCGCCGCCAGGAAGGCCTCCAGCGGGCTCTGCTCCGTCACCGAGTGCGGCGGGGGGGCCCGGCCCTGCTCGCTCAGCTCGCTCGTGTGGCGCTGCGGGGGGGGAGGGGAGACGCGCCGTTAACCGGGGTCCCCGGAGCGCCCCGCCCGGGGAGGGAAGGAGGGGAGGGAAAGAGGGAGGGGGAGGCTCACCCATCCGGCCCCTCCCGCGCGGACCCCGCGGCGGAGCGAGCGCCCCAGCGCCCCAGCCTGCTTCTTGCCCATCGCCCGCCCGCGGCTTCCGGGCACGTGGCGAGGCGCAGCCAATGAGCGGGCGCGGCCGGGAGCGCCGCCGCGAAGGCTCCGGGCGGAAACTGCGCTCCGCGAATCCTCAGTTCCGGCGGCCGCGGCCTCACGGGGGCGCTGGAGGGCCGCCGCTCCTGCCCCTCTGCTGGGGGGGCTTCGGAGGAGGACAAGGAGGACTAGAAACCTGAGCCTGAAGCAGCGTGGGAGCGATCCTCCAGCCCTGACAGGAGCGAAGAACCCACGGAGTCCAACTCTTTCCAGGAGACGCGCGATCCCTTAGGGCGCCGCTCCTGCGCTTGCAGCGGCCAAGGGGCCAGGCTGGCCCCACTCTGGTCCCTTTGCCGAAAACGCCCCGCGGACCGACCGGGGGCGGGGTTGGACTAGATCAGTGGTTCTTAACCTTTTTGAACAAATCGCCCCCTTGAGCCAATGAGGAAGTTGTCATCGCCCCCCTCCCCCAACATAACCTCTCAATCACAACATAGGAAATAATTCTTCAATTTATGCAAACACTTTTTTTGTTTTCTTTAAAATTGTCATCAGGATATATCGATGCAAATAATTTATTTCCAGTCTTTTTCCCATATCTCAACTGTGTGAAAACTTTTGGTGCCACCCGTCACTTTATTCCCAAACTTTGTGAATCATGTATTTCATTATTATCTTATTTATTCAAGACACTTAAATGTAATGATCACTGAAAACAAAATTCAATTGCAAGAAAGTGAAATGCCCGAAAAGAAAAACTAAGAATTTCAAGACGAAAACTCTGAAACTAAATTAAGATTCGAGGAAAGTATATATAGTCACGCACACTGTGAAAAGGATTAAAA
The DNA here is from genome assembly GCA_023970755.1 of Azemiops feae. Classification (NCBI taxonomy): domain Eukaryota; kingdom Metazoa; phylum Chordata; class Lepidosauria; order Squamata; family Viperidae; genus Azemiops; species Azemiops feae. The sequence goes on along the minus strand of JALGBA010003918.1, from coordinate 2,165 downwards.
AGACACAAAGAAAATATAATATCACAGGGGATAGCCACTCAGCATGCGATGTTTCAAAGAAGCGCTCCCCCCTCCATCACTGCCCATTCTGGCCAATGGCGCGCCACTGTATGGGTAGAGGCTGCTGCGCAACGCGCATGAAGATAAGCGATGCGTATTCACATATGTACGGCGTTCTGTACTGAAGCTAGCTGGAGGAACATTTGAAAACACAATTCAATCCACTAATAGCGAACAATCTGATGTTTTTGTACGACAGATATACAGCGATTCACTGTACGAAAAAGTCTCAAAAGTGTCCCCAAAACTTCTCGCTCCATCGCCCCCATATCGCCCCCTTTTCGTTCCATCGCCCCCATGAAAAATGAAATCGCCCCCTGGGGGGCAATATCGCCCAGGTTAAGAACCACTGGACTAGATGACCCTCCCTTCCAACTCTGTTATTCCAGCACCCAGCCCTCTCTCTGCAGGGGGGCGAAATGCCCGTCCCAGCTCAGGCAGCGACCCGCAGCTCCGTCCCGCCCTGCACCATTGGGAGGGGGAGTGGGGGGGGGGTCGTGTGGACGGCGGAGAGCTGCTTGTTGCTGGCGTAAGTGCTCGCGCGTGTAAGGCTCCCAGCACGCTCCGCGTGAGCGCCGAAAGGCCCGGAGTCCGACTGAGCCCCCGCCGTGGGGAAGAGGCCAGGGAGCGCGAGGGGAAGAGGGTCCGGCAGAGGGGAGGAGAGTTGTGGGCCGGTCTCGGGCCAGTTTCTGGGGGGGGGGGGGGGTGGGGGAGGCTTTTAAGCTGAGAATGACAACTTCGGTGGGACGCAGCTGCGGCCTAGCTAAGTGACCTTAAGGTACTTCTGGGCTCGGGGCAAAGCCTCCGAGCTGTGCTGCCCACGCAGCACCTTTTGGCCTCCTCCGTTGCAAGGGCTGGGCTGGGGCAGCAGCAACAGCAGCTGAGGAAAGAGCACCAGCCCCCTCTTTCTGCTTCCTGGGACCCTGTCCCCCCCCCCCCAACGCTCAGGCCCTGCCAGCTGAAGAATCTTTCACTTGCCTGCAACTAAGCCCACCCCCACCTTCATTTTCTCTTGCAAGGAGTAGCAACGGTGTGTTTGTGTGGCACTTGCTTCTCCTCCTGGCCCCTCTATCTAGATCGGCAAGCCCCCCCACCCTAATAGCAGACTCCACCCAGCAGAAATGGAGAAATGATCTGCTGTATTGGTTTATTTATTTATTTATTTAAGAGTACAGAGAAGAGCCTCCTTCATGGATTACTGCCTTGTCGTGGCGGAGGGGCTTGCGTAACTCAATGAAGCTATGAGCTATGCCGTGCAGGGCCACCCAAGACGGACAGGTCATAGCAGAGAGTTCTGACAAAATGTGATCCACTGGAGAAGGAAATGGCAACCCACTCCAGTATCTTTGCCATGAAAACCCCATGGACAGTACTAAAAGGCAAAAAGATATGACGCTGGAGTATGAGGCCCATCAGGTCGGGTAAGGTGTCCATATTCTACTGGGGAGAGAGCAGAGTGTCCTAGTACTATTTTGTAGTGTCCAGAATAGAGTGAATCCGCTGGGCACTAAGCCGAAAAGCGCTGCAGGTTTCTGTGGATGCATCTGGTGTGAAAGGAGTCCGATGCTGTAAAGATCTTTTCTCCATAGGAACCTGGAATGTAAGATCCATGAATCAAGGCAAGCTAGACGTGGTCAAACAAGAGATGACAAGACTGAACATCGACATCTTAGGAATCAGCGAACTAAAATGGACAGGAATGGGTGAATTTAACTCAGATGACCATCAGGTATACTACTGCGGGCAAGAATCCCTCAGAAGAAATGAGTAGCCTTCATAGTCAATAAAAGAGTAGGAAAAGCAATACTGGGATACAATCCCCCAAATGACAGAATGATCTCAGTTCGAATCCAAGGCAAACCATTCAATATCACAGTAGTCCAAGTCTATGCCCCAACCACTGGTGCTGAAGAGGATGAAATTGACCGGTTCTATGAAGCCCTACAGCACCTTATAGAATCAACACCAAAAATGATGTCCTTATCATCATGGGGGATTGGAATGCTAAAGTAGGAAGCCAAAAGATAAATGGAATAACAGGCAAGTTTGGCCTTGGACTACAAAATGAAGCAGGGCACAGGCTGATAGAATTTTGTCAAGAGAAT